>APFE030212216.1:4437-53571 GCA_000404065.3 Pinus taeda | reverse complement strand
CCCAAGTGATAATTTGTTTACAAGAGCAAAGCCATTGATACCATACAAACTGATTTGGTTCCAAATATAAAGTTGCAATACGTACCTTTTGTGTGTTTTTCACATTATTGAGATCGAAAAATTGCTCCATCTGTAATATCCATGTTGCGAAATCCTTGCCATCAAACTTCCTCATATCGATTTTTGGAATGTGGTAGGTCTTTGATCCAACATTAGAGTCTATGAAATCATGATTAACATTTCTTTTTTTCTCATCATCAGTTTCCTCTACAACATTTTCGCCATTAAGAAGCCTTTCTTGTAGCAACTTTGTCAAACCTTCCTTCAATCCTTCAATGTCTTTCTTCAAATATTCCATGTTGTCATTCTTCAAATCATGATTAAAATTCCTTTTGTTCTTATTATGAGTTTCCTCTCCTACCTTTTTCCATTAGGAAGCCTTTCTAGTAACAATGATTTCATACCATCCATCTTAGCTTCCATGCCATCCATCTTAGCTTCCACGCCATTTATCTTATATTCTAGACCATTTATTTTAGCTTCTGTTAGCTTTTGTGAGAGTGACATTTGTTGCACTTGGTCTCATATTTTTGATATATCATGTAGCATTTCTTCCTCTTATTCATGAGTCATGCAGAGCTTTCAAGTTGTTTACTAGGTGTTTTCATTTTCTTTCTTCGGGGCATTAATTACCGATAATAATGCTTCACTATGCCCTCTGAATTCCTTCAAACTAATTTTTCAAACCAAGCTTATGCAAATATTTAAAAAAATACACACCGTTTTACACTTTGTAGGAGCTTGATATTGAATCTGTTTTATCTCTGTAATTTTAGATCATCCAGTTTTGAAATTGTGATATGAAATAGTGCTCTTCATCCTCTTTCCAATGCCACTAGTCTAATCGAATTTAGATTCTCCAAGAAGGATTCATGCTCAATCTCCCAACATGACTTGATTATATACCTTTTAAGAAGATCAAACTTGTATCAAGTGCCACGTGTCACTGTTTTGACCTTCTGGTCTAAAAAATATATATAGGAACCTACAATCTGTCCTCTTTCTATAACTTCTTATGAAATTTCAATCTGATGGTTAAAACAAAAGTTATGACGATTTTCCCCAGGTCACCTGTTTGGAATGTAATTCGGGAGTCTGCAAAAATTCCAACTTCCTTAGATCATATCTCTACAAATATAGCATGAAAAGCTCTGAATTTTGGACCCGAGGTTCAGCGTGATTTCGTATCAAATGGGTTTTTTTTTTCACTTTTGAAATGTTGCAAAAAAAAAAAAAAAAAAATTATAGAGAGAAATACGCAACGATGACCTATTGGAGTACCGAAACCCTAGAACCAACAGCTCTGATACAAAATGTTATGAAACCGAGATCAGCAAAAAGAATAGAAAAGATTAGATCAACACCTTATGAATTCACAGCCTCTTCAAGGGTTGCAAACTCCTTTACATTACACAAATGAAAAATTCTTCGATGATTCAAATGACAAAACCTCATTTCTATATATAGGAGTCTAAGGGTTCACAATATAACCAAGTTGACCTAACAATAATAATATAAAGGCACAAAAATAACAATAGAGGGATTCTATGGGGCACAGTAATAAGAATATGGGGACAATAGGGACACAACAATATTGATAAGGGATACAACTACGATAGTAATGGGGGAATCACCAGTATTATAGGGACCCAAAAAAATATTATAGATTTGCTTTTCCAAATAGCAAATTGATGATTAAGCGATATAATTTGTTTTTATGGGGAATATAATGAAGATACTTAGGCTTAAATTTCTCATGTTGTTAATTGAGAAAATGTTATAAGAACAATGACTACTCTGTGTTTTGGTGCGTGCCGATGTATGTAATTTTGAGAACATCTTGTTAAAACTATTTCCGATTAATATACTTTGGTTCATACTTTTCATGTTGCATTGATTAAAGTTGTTGACTGTCTCGTGGAGGGCCCTTGCGTGTAGAGCAACACTTTAACTCATTGCAAATAGATTTTCTTTGGTTTCTTAGAGTTAAATTATGGATGCTCTATTTTATGTTTTAGGATGCAGTCCAATGGATTTCGTGATTAAATTAACATCTGCATTAAAAATTTCATTTGCTTTCTACCTAACGTAATTTGATCATTTCATTTTTTTATACCTAGTATAATTTAGTCATCTCATTTCACAGTTTGGTTGTTTCATAGCATATCAATTTCTTTCTTGTTTTACTTTTGCATTAAGTGAAGCTG
This sequence comes from Pinus taeda, assembly GCA_000404065.3. Taxonomy (NCBI): domain Eukaryota; kingdom Viridiplantae; phylum Streptophyta; class Pinopsida; order Pinales; family Pinaceae; genus Pinus; species Pinus taeda. The sequence continues at coordinate 51,304 of APFE030212216.1, read as the reverse complement.
CAATAGTTAAAAAGTGAAAGTATTTTCCTTAGCAACTGAATTCAACCATCATTCATTTTCCAACTCAATAAAGTAGATCTCCATTACATCATTCCTTGCTTTCATAGTTAGTTTAGTGTGGTTACAACATAAAAATCCAAATATAATAAAAAATAGTCTAACAGAGTAGAGTTTAGGATCTCTCTTCAACCATCCCACAAAACTTGATTCAATTAATATTAATTTTAGAATAATTAGCTAACAGATCTTTGGGACAATACTCTAATATAGATAGTAACACCATTTCCATACTAATTCTAGATTTAGACTTTAACTATAAAATAAACACCTTAACAACATAAATAACTTCTAGCACATATAGTGCACTTGTGTTTCATCAGTTTACTTGCCCTGGTCAATAATTTATGCTTACAATTTATGAACATTAAATTGACTAAACATTTTGGCGTCGTTGCTGGGGAAGTACAAATAGAAGTGAAAAGAAAGATAAAAATCATCAATTCAAAACATGATATGCTTAGGGATAGGGACTCTAGAGGTAAATTTGTAGGATGAGGATGAAGCTTAATTCCCACAAATCGATTCACTTCACCACAACTCTGAAATTCCACACCACCTACTCAAACTCGAATTCCATTTGCAGGTCGATAAAGACTTCCTGAAGTCTCAAGATCAGAAATCCAATCCAAAACTTCACCTACTTCATCTACTGAAGTTGTAATTGAAGAAAATCCTACATCCCCAACTACAGGAGTAGTTTTCTATCTTCCACTGGCGAACAAATTCTAGGAGAAGCATTAGAAATTCCCAGTGAAGAAGAAGAACAAGAAACTTATTTTCGCTACCCATTAATAGAGGAACCAGAAGAATCAGAAGAACCTTACATTAGTTATGAGGAATCTATCATGGATGAAGAAGGGGGAGCTGAGGTACACATTTTCAATGGGGAGGAAAATAGGATTGGAGGAGGTAGAGGTAGAGGAGGAGGTGGAGATAGAAATAGAGGAGGGGGTAGAGGTAGAGGAAATCAAGATCCTTTTGGATTTCCTATTTTTGATGAAGATACAACTCTCATAATGAAAAATATTTCACCTTCTATTCTTCCTAATTTCCACGGAAAAAGAAGTGAAGACCCAAAGACATTTATCTTCGAATTTGAAGTGTTATGCAGATCATATGATTATTTGCATGATGCTCAAAAACTGAAATTGTTCCCTTCTACCTTAAATATTCAACATCAAAATGGTTCATGAGTTTAGAGATGAATTCTATAAGAACATGGGCACAAATGAAAGATATTTCTTAGAAAAATATAGATATTATTGTATGCCTCATAACATTAAAGATGAAGTCTTCAAAATGACACAAAAGGAAGATGAAAATATCGAAGACTTAGTAGAGAGATTTGTCTATAATACTAAACGAGCAAGAATGGATAATTTGGATGAGAAACTTTGAAAGCCCTCCTACTCAAAGCTATCAAAGATGAATGGATCGATCTCCTTAAATTAATAGGAAAATGAGATATATCTCAATTACCATTTGCAGATATCTGTGATTTATGTGTACATATTTCAAGGGGTAAAGCATGAGTTGGAAAGAGTCCTAGAGACCCTCTCTTATCAAGAATTAATAAATCTACAATCATGATAGTCAGTAGGGCATAATTAGGAAGCTTACTTGATACTTTCAAGAAAGATATTTTACGGAGTCTAAGTGAACAGATAGACACCCTTAAAATACAAAATAAGAAAAAATTTGAAAATGTTGCATTATCCATTTTCTGTCCTAGATGTCGAAAGAAGCATGCCCTAAGAGAGTGTCCTTTAGATTCAAAAACTATAGTAACTTGTGCCATATGTGCAGACAACCATGATAATAAGGATTTCCCTTCTTTAGCGGGTCTCAAGGCTATATTTAATGATGAAGGGATATCAGAACATCTAGACCCCCTTTGTTTTATTGCCAAAAGATCATGGAAGAACTCTCAAGCAAATCAATGACAAGGCTTTAGACCACAACAATTTGCTCAGTCTTCACAAAATAATTGGAATCCATCTTGGCAGCCTTGGGCTTAGCCACAATCACAATCTTCAAGGATGGCAAAGTCCTTATGGGGCTTATGCTCAATATCAACAATATTCACCCTCCTATCCTAATTTTCCACCACAATTCCTGCCCCAATCTAATCAAATTCATCAAACCAATCAATTACCTCAAGTCCAAGTTCAAAATAAAAATCCACTGCTTTCCCCTCCATTTGCACAAAAATCAGCTCAATTACCTGTTCAACCACTTCCGAATCTTAATAATAAAATGTCACAACAACCTGTTTACAATATGGAAGGGAAAAATCCTCAAACATATGTAATAACTCCACTAGATCTAAATAATGTCCAATTAAGATCTGGAAGAGTATTGCAAAGAAAACCCCCTGTTGTTATTCAGGAAGCAAAGACAAATATTCAAAAACATAAAAATCAATGTGAAGAAGGAGAGACCTATCTCCCTCAAAAAGAGAATAACCAAACATAAATTGTTCCAATAAATACTCCTATTATTGAACAACCCATAATATCCATTAGACCACCTTTTCCTGAATGGTTGAAGATTGATGGAGTAGAAAAAAAAAATCACATTGCCTCATTATAATATGATGGATGAATTAAGAAATGTTTGTATAAAAATTCCTTTATTACAATCCATAAAAGAAATACTAATCTTTGCAAAAACAATTAAGGAATTAAGTACTCAAAGATTAGGAAGAAAAAGAAAAGACATAAAAAGAATCCAATTAGTCGGAAAAATTGTAGACATCATGATGGGGAAATGACATTCCAAAAATATCTAGATCCAAGGGTCCCCATTGTGAAAATTCACATCAATGGAATTGAAATACCAAACACATTGATTGATATAGGAGCAACCATAAACATAATGAGCAAACAAGTTATGGATTCACTTAGGCACTATAACCTTCAATACACACCAACACTATTATAATTAGCAAATAGGTATGTAATTAAACCTGATGGTGTGTTGGAAGATGTTTGTGTATCCTTAGATTCTTGGGAATATCCCATTGATTTCATGGTCTTAACACCCAAGAATAATATAGGAGGACATCCATTAATCCTAGGAAGACCTTGGTTAGCTACATTTGATGCTTTCATCGCTTGTATATCAAGTGACATGTTTATCTCAGATGGAAATTCTACAAATAAATTTATATTATACCCACCTGCAAAAACAACAATAGAAATAGAGAATGACGAATGGATAGATGATGATGACGATATGCAACCTATTTTCACTACTTAAAAAGTAAGAGAGGAGGACCAAATTTTAAAGCTATTGGAAAACAATGAATCCTCGTCACATTATGACCATAATCGAAATGAATATCTCTCATCTAGACAAGTATCATTGCTCTCTATGAAGAAATTTGGGAATTCTTCAATAGAAATTTTTCCAAGTAAAACTTTGAATGTTAATAAAAACTTGGAAGAATTACAAAAGAATCAACTCGTAGAAATTTTACAAAAACATTCTTCTGCTTATGCATGGGAATACAATGATATGAGAGGAATTGATCCTAAGACTTGCATACATACTGTCTACATTGAACAAAGTGCAAGACCAGTTAGACAACCACAATGAAGAATGAACCCAAATCTAAAATAAATTGTTAAGGTGGGATTACCAAAGCTGCTAAATGTAAATTTCAACTATCCAATATCAGATAGTCAGTGCGTTTCACCCCTAGTAATCGTTCCAAAGAAAAATGGAAAATGGAGAGTATGTATCAATTATAGGGATTTGAATAAAGCAACATTAAAAGACCACTTTCCACTCCCTTTCATAGATCAAGTCTTGGACACATTAGCAGGGAAAAATCATTTTTCATTTTTGGACGGTTTTAGTGGATATAACCCGATTCAGGTAGCACCTGAAGATCAAGATAAAACCACATTTACTTGTCCATGGGGAACGTATGCTTACCAAGTACTTCCCTTTGGATTATGCAAATCTTCGGCAACATTCCAAAGAGCAATATGTATAATTTTCTCTGATCTTATTCATGATTGTGTGGAAGTGTATATGGATGATTTCATAGTTTATGGAGATTCATTTAATGAAGCACTTGAAAATTTAGCAAAAGTTTTAATAAGATGTAAAGAAACAAACCTTTTGTTAAGTCATGAGAAATGTTTTATGATGTTTAACGAAAGAATTGTTTTAGGTCACCATATTTCAAGAGATGGAATTAAGGTAGACTCATCTAAAGTTGAGGTCATTTCTAAATTATCAATGTCCAACTATTAACGAGATGTTATGAGTTTTTCCTTGTTTTACTAGATATTATAAAATATTTATAGAAAACTTCACAAAAATTACATCTCCACTCCTTAAACTACTTACCAACACTTTGAATTCAATTGGAATTCAGATTGTCAATCTGCCTTTGAAACTTTGAAAAAGATAATTCCTAAAGTACCTATCTTAAAAGGACCTAATTGGAAATTATCTTTCCATATATCAATTGATGCTTTGGATACAGCCTTAGGTGGTGTGTTAGGGAAAAAATACCTTACTCCTTATGCAATCTACTATACCAGTAAAAATTTAACTCCTACAGAGTTAAATTATACTGTAACTGAGAAGGAGTTTTTAGTCGTAGTTCATGCCATTAACAAATTCAGACATTATATAACTGGCTATGAAACTTTCATTCACACAAACCATTCTTCCATTAGATACCCAATGAATAAACTAATCAATAATGGAATAATAAACAGATGGCTCTTATTGTTACAAGAATTCAACATCACCATTCTAGATAGACCTGGAAAACAGAATACAATTGTTGAATTTTTATCTAGAATTCAGAATGATAATAATGATTAACCTGTGGAGGATAAATTTCCTGATGAATATATTTTTGCAGTATCTACTAAATCAACTTGGTATGAAGATATTGCTAACTATTTAGCTACATGGAAAAGAGGAGAATAGTTCACAATGGCACATGTTATTCATGGATAAACAAAGAATTATACAAAATAGGACAAGGTATCATTATCAGAAGATGTGTTCGAGAAGATTAAATACCATAAATACTTAAAGCATGCCATGATGAACCATGTGGAGGACATTTTTTTGACAAAATAACTGCATATAAAGTCCTACTTTTAGGATATTATTGGCCTTTCATTGTCAAGGATACCAAGGAATATGTTAAAAGATGTGACAACTGTCAGAGAATGCGAAAACCTATGCTTTCAAATGAAATTCCATTATAGCCACAAGTACTTATTGAGCCATTTGAAAAATGGGCACTAGATTTTGTTGGTCCAATCAATCCACCTTCAAAGAAAAAAATATATATTCTGGTATGTACTAATTATGTCACTAAATGGATAGAAGCTAAAGTACTTCCTTTTGCTACTAAAAATGTTGTAGTTTCATTTCTTTTTGAGGATATTTTTACTCGTTTTGGTGTTCCAAGAGAAATTGTAACAAATCAAGGAAAACAGTTTAAATCCATATTAGTGTAGAAACTTGTGGAGCAGTACAAAATCAAGCATTAGAAATCCACTCCATACCATCCACACACTAATGGACAAGTTGAGTCTACAAACAAGGTGATTGAAGCAATTCTTACCAAGAATATACACTTACATAGGAAGGACTAGGCAAAAAAGCTTCTAGAAGCTTTGTGGGCTTATAGAACTACATAGAGAAGTACTATAGGACGTACTCTCTATGAACTTGTTTATGGGAAGCAGGTCTTACTTCCAATAGAGTTCCAAACCTAGAATTATAAAACAACAGTCCAGTTGGATCTTGACTTATTAGATGCACAAAAGCAAAGGATGAGACAACTTAATGAGCTTCATGAAATAAGACAAGAATCCCTCCAAAAGACCAACCTAGTTTAGCAACAAAGATCCAGATGGCATGATAAGTACATTAAAGAAAGGAATTTTCATCTAGGAGATTGGGCATTACTCTTCAACTCAAAGTTCAAAAATTTCCAAGGAAAATTCCAAACTCACTGGCTTGGACATTAGAGTTGAAAATGTCTTTTGACAAGGTGCTTAGAATCAGGACTATTGATGAAGAGAATTTCCCTTTTAGTGAATGGATATCGTACTTGACTTTATGGAAGCCATTGGCAAAGAAGAATTTGTCAAAATTTTTAAGACATTCAGAATTTAAAGATGGTTGAGAAAAATTGTTCTTTTCCCCTTAGAAATTTTGTCTCTTCTCCTCTCTCTATATATTATATAATATTAAAAACGCAAATAAAGGAAATAAAAAATAATAATGTATAAACATGCAAACAACATGTTGTTGGCATCTTATAATCTATATATGATATATATTAAAAAGAAAAAAAAAGGAAATTAAAAATAATAATGTATAACCTGAAACTCAACTCTTGTTGGCACTTTAATTTTTCTCTCTTTACCATTTTTTTTCTAAAAAAAATGTATTCCTTTTTCCTAAGTTCGCTTTATTTTAAAAAAAACTCTTCCGCTAAAGAATTAGTGACTTCTGCAGCCCGGAACAAGTGTTGCAGCTCTATAAGATTTTTGTAGCCAGTTTGACAGGAACACTTAATGGTTCATATTGAAGAACAAATGACTCCTTTTAAGTGCAAGTAACTGCATAACATATCAAAGGACAAATAAAGGTTAGCAAATAAATTGAAGGTATGTAACACTTTAATTTTACAATAAGGATTAATATATTGCATGTATGAATTATGTGGACATAGTACTATTGAAATAAAATTAAATCATTGAAAATCATGGGCGATAGCCGCTTGTCAAATCCATTATAGTCCACCATTTTTAATTCTTGTCTCGTCCTCATTTTGAACCCATCGATTTAATCACCAAATCATTGAATTGAATGTGTTTCAATGGTTAACTCATTTTCGCAAGCCTTCATTATAATTCACTCATTCACTCATTTCTCCAATTTCATACAGCCTCTCCACCTCTTTCCCTCACTGAACGAAACCCTACCAACACCATTTTTCCCTGTCAAGTAAAAATTACTTGAGACAAAACATCTTCCATCATGGGTGTTATTGTCCAAACATAACTAATAGGAAAGAAGTTCTTGGAAGGATTCCCTCAGACCAAGGAACTGTTGCAGAAAGTACAATGGTTAAATTCATAGAAAATTTTGATGGTTTCCATAGGAGGTAATGAATACTTTTGCACGTTATTTTGATGGAACAGAGGTTGTAATAGGAGATGTCAAGTTCGCCATAACAGAGTCCCTGATTGCAGAAGCTACCAAATTACCCAGAAGTGGAGAAAAGTGGCTCAAAAACAGAGGAATCGAAGGGGAATATTGGAAAGTATTCTTGAAAAATCCCAACATGGGCACTCCCATCTTCAGAAAAGGTGTTTCGAGTTTAGCCCTTAAGAGTAAATGGAGAAATTTTCTCCTTGTACTTCAGGAATTTATTAGTTGTGAAGGTCGGTTTGGATGCATGTTTTTCTACCACATTAAGATAATGATGAATTTTCATAAGGAACATCAATGCATCTTCCATACCTCCTCTTGCATAACCTTAAGAAAATGTCAATGAATGTTCAAAAGAAAATTTAGTTCATAGACAATACAATGTAGCATTATGGATTGATAATAATCTTGATTTAGTTTCACCTTCAAAGTATAGGTGACAATTGAAAATTTTCTAGTAAGAAATCATTTTGAAGAGAAAACCCCTAAACAACCCAATCGTATTAGAACCCTTAGGGGAAGGAAGAGAAAAATAGAAATAGTAAAGGAACAGGAACCCAGTACCAACAAGAATTATCAGAGGATGAACTACCCATGGTAGATATTTTGCAGAAAATGAAAAAAGGGAATCTCGGAAGAAAGAAAATCGGCAAGAAAACATAGATTTCATCTCAAACCAAGATCCTTCCTTAGAAAGAAAATCCAAAAGCTAAAGAGAAGACAGCTTAGGGATTGCCAACTACAAGTTTAAGAAGAAGTACCAGATTAAACATGATACAATAAGCAGTCTCAGGAGTTGCAAAATATATCGATCTTGAGGTGAAAGAACAAACTAAAAACCTTCAAGACTCTCCAAGAGAATCACTAAAACTGTCAGCAAGGGTGTCACCACCCCCCTTCAGTTCACCTCCAAGAATTCCAGTACATAGTCCAAGTGTTGATCCTATTCAACAAGAAATTTATGATTATATAGAGTCATTAGAGAGAAAGGAGGCAACAACTAAAGAGTTAATCCAAAGTCCAGGGGAAGGAAGTAATCAGTTTAATGAGCCACAAGAACCTTCAGCATCTAATGTTTTAAAGCAAGAAATATTTGAGCTAGAGACATTAAATAGATACCTCAAAAATGAAAATCAAACACTGAAGCCACAAAATGGAATTCAAATTGCCAAGAGTGACAACCTTATTCTTCACTTGAGTCTATGGTACAAAAAGAACAAGATGTTGAAGAAATAAAATAGGGCAATGCAAAGAGAAATCATCAACCTAAAGTATAAGATGCTCATGAAGAAACCAAGAATGGCAGTGGCTGCCAAAAAGAAGATGAAAGTGAATCCTTAATGTGATAGAAAAAATGTATAGGAGAATGACAATGTTGAGTTGTATGAGGACATACAAAACCTCCAGTCTGGGGGAATGTAGAGTCCAAGAACTGCTTTACCTTGACACCCTTATTTCTTATCTTTCCTCCTTTTTCCTATCCCTATCATCTAAATAAATGCAATAAATATGAGGTTTTGTTAAGGTAAGCACTTACATGTCCTCTTTTTCATATTTTGTCCATATACCTTATTGTTTTATTAATGTTTGCATTTAGCTATGGAATTGACCTGATTTTGTAGATAATCCACAAATCTGCAGCTACTTCTGTTGTTGATGGGGTTAGAGTGTTCCAGCTTAGCGAAGGAATATATGGATAGATAAAGAATGATCCCCTCATGGATTTCTTCCTATTTTCTCGAACCAATCCTTCAAGATAATCGCACTGCGATGCAGTCAACTGCAAGATAATGTGCTGAAACAGATTCCAAATTTCAAGAAATATTATCGATTTGCTTTTCCAAATAGAAAATCGATGATTAAGCGATATAATTTGGTTTTATAGGGATTGTAATGAAGATACTTAGGCTTAAATTTATAATGTTGTTAATTGAGAAACTTTTATAAGAACAATGGCTGCTCTATTTTTTGGTGCGCGCTGTTGTATGTAATTTTGAGAACATCCTGTTAAAACTATTTCTGATTAACAGACTTTGGTTCATACTTTTCATGTTGCGTTGATTAAAGTTGTTGATTGTCTCATGGAGGGCCCCTGCGTGTAGATTAGGTCTTTGACTCATTGCAAATAGATTTTCTTTGGCTTATTAGAGTTACACTATGGATACTCTATTTTATGTTTTAGGATGCAATCCAATGGAGTTCACGATTAAATCAACATCTGCATCAACAATTTCATTTTCTTTCTACCTAGCATAATTTGATCATTTCATTTGCTTTCTACCTAATATAATCTAGTCATATCATTTCACAATTTGGTTGTTTCATAGCTTATCAATTTCGTTCTTGTTTTACTTTTGCATTGAGTGAAGCTATAATAGTTAAAGAGTGACAGTATTTTCCACTACAAGAAAAAAGGTCATTCGTGAGGGTCATGCCTATGACAGACCTTTAAGGTCCGTCACCAATGTCGCATATGGTAACGGTCTTTAAAAGAGCATTGTTGTAAGTGTATATAGTGATGGTCCTTTAAGGTTTGTCACCAAAGCCATTTTCAATGACACTTTTGGTGAGAGTCGTTAAAGGCCCGTCACTAATTCTCTCTTTGGTGACACTTTTGGTGAGGGTCGTTAAAGCCCATCACTAATTCTCTCTTTGGTGACACTTCTAGTGACGATCTTTTATTGACCATCACCAATGATCTTTTTGGTTAATTTTGGTGACGTTTAATAAATGTTCATCATCATTCATCATTCTAATGAGTTTTTGATGATGCTTCATGCCTATGACGGGCCTTTAAGGTCCATTGCCAATGTTGCATATGATGACGGTCTTTAAAAAAGTGTCGTTGTAAGTGTATATAATGATGGTCCTTTAAGGTTTGTCACCAAAGCCATTTTCAATGACACTTTTGGTGTGTTAGCCTCCTTCTCATAGCAGGTATTCATCTTTCATGATTGACATTTTTTACATGCCAAATATGTCATGCTCTGCAGGCTGCAATGTTCCATATTTGCTACTAAGGCCAAAGAAGTGTCCATAAGAGTTTGCTAACCTAAGTGCCTCTGCTGTATTGCAATTTTGATGAGTTATTCCATTTTTGAAGAATTCTCAGCTAAAGGGAGGTCCAAACAGCTTAATCTTGGTCTCCCTAGGTTTCAATTTCCTGTTGTAAAATATAGAGAATCATCATCTGTCCAAACAACTTAAACTTGGCAGATTCTTAGATAGGTAGAGAAGCAGGGGTGCTCAACAGCTTAATCTGAGCCCTTGGATGGAATAAGTATAGATGTAGGTAGGAGGATAGTAAATAAAAGAAAAAAGTTGAAAATATGGGTTTGCTAGTTCAAGTGCACCCAAACCAAAAGAAGAAAAAATGCTAGGTAAAGTAGGCTGGGTAAGTAGTTTTGCAGTTGTAGAAATCAAGCTATGTGCTCCATTTCATGTTTTCAAGTGTCATATCTATCTAGATCACAGTTTTGAGGTACTTCTTGTTTTTTATCAGATTAGGAAAGGCATCTCTAACTCCCCCTTCTTCTTATTTCCGAAATCACTTACTAACATCCCCTTGAGGACCTTGGGATTTGCCCAACCAGTCCAGTTTTCACTCCATTCTTCTTAAAAGCCAAGTTGACATCTGATTTGGCTTAGTGAAAAGAAGCCACATTCTTGTGTAAAACTAATCTTTACACAATCCATCATTTCCCTTAAATTTCCACTCCACCAAGTCATACTAACTCCTAACTTTATTATTTAGCTCCCCAAGTCATTCCCCTATCCCCTACTATGTGAAAACTATATAAAAACCCAAAAATATTAAATATCCCACCCCATGGCAACTATAGCCAAGTATATAAAGTCGGGAAACATTAGGTCCATTTGGGACCCATTGTTAGCCCCTTCGCGTCATTTCCCTTGGGATTTATTTAACTTCTGGTTAAATAAATAACCACATCAACCACCCCACACATAACACCATACCACAACCTCCGCGCAAATTGCATTTGGATTTTATTAATCTTCGATTAATAAATAACCATAGTCCCACGCCAAAACACATTAATCTCTAACATAAAGTCCAAAACCCACCTGAGGCCGTGAATAATTAACGTTTATCGCACGCGCATTTTTATTAAATCCCGATCGTTTTGCCCTCCCGTCCACCGTCGGATCACTCCCCACAGATCCAATGGCCTTCATCGATATCGGGCGCCCCTTCGTAGCGGCACGATATTACCCAATGGTCGATAGTTTCACCGTCATACCCCAAGACAGTTGTCGGCTTTTTATTGCATCGGGCTACCCCTGACACATACCGCTCGTGTACCAAAAGAAGTCTGACGCAAACCGCTTACCGCCCTCCCCTGTTGCTTACGTCACCGCATGACGATGTCGCCACCTCACCTGCCAGTGTTGTGTACCTACGCCCTATCACCCTGCTGACGTCATCCTCTGTACTGGATCCCACTGCTGACGTCACCTACCGTACTGCTGACGTCACCTGCCGTACCACTGACATCATCCGTCGAAAGTAAAGCACACAAAGGCGAAAATGATGCTTAGGAGGCCCGGAATCAAAAACTGAAAAAGGGCCAAAATGGAAAAGCCTCATCCAGCACAGGGTTTGCAGCAGTCATTTTTGCCGAAAAGGGCTAAAAAGGTGCAATTTGACAGTTTCGAGCATATCCAAGGAAAAATGAAGCCCATACTCAATTAAAGAGTATCAGTGAAGCGACAAAGAGTATCAGATCGATAATAAGAAAGCGGTGAAGCCACTTAAGGCTCTCAGATCACAATCAATGCACATTAAATCCACTCAAGAGCAGTGGAACAGAGACCAATGTGTAGTTATGATGAATGGCCAGTGCATAACAGCAAAAGACAGATAGCCTCATTTTTTGAAGCCGCTGCCCCCAGCGCAGCATAAAATAGATATTTTCACATTACTTGCAATAGAAGTTAGGTTAGTTACAGTTATTGCATCAGATCTTTTATCAGATCTGTTTCTGTAGATATTTTGCCTATAAATACAGCCCTGAACAATGTAACAAGGGTTGGTGGGTTGTTTGGTTGATCTCTCATTTGAGATTTGCGCTGTAAATATTAAGAATTTATGTAATCAAAGATTGATGGAATGCTTGCATCTGAACTAGATGGTTGTGCATTTAATGGATGAAGAACCTGATATGGAATTCTCGTGCTTGCCCATTGTTCAATAAGTCTTTCCTCCCTCTGTTTATCAATTTATATGTAGCTGTATCATCTATAATATCATAATCTAAGTTGCAGGAAAAAGGAATATATCAGAACTGGTTTTCATGCCCTCTGTGCTCAATTCGTGTAGCTTTTCCATGTTTTCCTCTGAAATTATGATGAATATGCATTCTTAATTGCGCATGTTTAAGCTATTTCCTTCACATTTGAATGATGTCTGGGAATTATTCATTGCTCCTATTTAGCCTTCATCCACTTTCCCTCTTGGCTGGATGAAAGATCCTTAATTGCCTCTCATCCCCTGACCTCCATTTCATCTTTGTTCCAGCATAAATCATTGTGCCATGTGTAGCTATCTTGCTCCATATTCCCCTCTTCTACCAAAGAAAACACACCCTTCAGTTCACATTCATTGACTCCATGCCCAATGGTTTGAACTTCTTACACTTTGCATGCCAACTCTGCTTGAATAGATCAACCATCCCATCAATCAAAATCAAAACCCATGTGCATCATATCTAGCCTAAATCATCCTTTAAACAAAGCTAAATCCCAAAAGAGAGAGCCCTCTCTGACTGCTGGTAGGCTAGGACCTGCAGTCCAAAGCTTGGTTTGTGGTTACCTCAGTCGTATTCCCTTGGGAGTCAAAGGGAACAACCTGAGTGATACCATGGTCAAGGTTGTTAAAGGCCCGTCACTAATTCTCTCTGTGGTGACACTTTTGGTGAGGGTCATTAAAGGCCCATCACTAATTCTCTCTTTGGTGACACTTCTAGTGACGATCTTTTATTGACACTCACCAATGCTCTTTTTGGTTACTTTTGGTGACGGTAGAAAAATGTTCATCATCATTGATCATTCCAATGAGTTTTTGATGACGCTATGTACCTGTTACTATATTTTTTTGTCAAAAGATAATGATTTAAGACCATTGTTGTGGATTCTTTTTCATTATGTGTCCAAGATCATAGTGGTTATAATGGTTAGTCAATTTGTTAAGAATTAATTAGTGTGTATCATTTCCCTCAAGTCATAAGAATATAGTTTTCCTATGAGCCAACATATGATTCATCTCTATTAGGTTTATTATATAGAAAATTTCGTTTAAATAAAGTTCCACTAGTGTGTGTAGGAACTATATTATTTAATACATAATGAAGACTTGTCAATTATATTAATGAGATAGACCTAGAACTCCTCAACACTCATGGCACACCTTAACATGCTTTGGAACAATACACTAACATTCCTTGGCACCTCACATGTCTTGGAACATCTTTGTACCTAGAACATTTTTGTACCTAGAACATCTTGCCATGAGCAGGATGCCCAAGCACATGGTGGCATGCCCTAGCATAGCATAGCACTCCCATATCATGTGTTGGCATGCCCTGTAGTCCCTAGCATGCCCTGGAACACATTGGCATAATATTGAATTGACAAACATTAGCACTTGGCATGTATTGTAACATATTATTAGTGTGCCTAGCATGCCCCTTTCAAAAAAGATAAAATCTCAAATTATTAACCCTCTTATGTGTTCATTTCCTTGCATTTTATCTTGGTTATTCCTTTTGTTTCCTTGAAACTCCTTGACACATATTGGCATACTTTTGCACCATGCACATCCTAGTATGTCTTAGCACTTTGCATGCCTTGGCACTATTTGGCACATGTTATCACACCCCGGAACTACCTATCACACTCCAGCACTTCTTGACATTCCCTGATATTCCCTAGCATGCCTTACCCATGCTTAGCATACCTTGTCACTCCCTCCTTGCCATGACAATTAACACTCATTGAAACTCCCTGACACACCCTCATATTCATTCACTTCCATGCATTTTGACCTATTTCTCCCTTGTGTTATCCTAGTACTCCCTAACACTCCTTAACATGCATTGGCACTCTCTGCCACACCTTAGCACTCTTCGATATGCTCTGCTACTTCATAGCATGCATCACACTCCCTGACACATATTCGCACTTTGCACATGTTGTCACTTGGCAAGTCTTAACATTTTTGGCATGGTTTAATATCAAAATTATTTGAGATCAATTATTGGAAAATATATGAGAAGAAACAAACAAAGATTTGGCACTTAGAATGCATTGACACTTGGCACTTGGCATCTATTGGCACCTATTGTTGGTGTGCCTAGCATGCCCCTCATGGAAAAGGTAAATTGATGACTTATTAACCCTATTATGTGCTCATTTTCTTGTAGCTTAACTTTTTCCTCCCATTTGTTGCCTTGACAATGCTTGGCATGCATTGTCACACCCTTGTACATCTTGGCGTGCCTTAGCACTTAGCACATCTTAGTTTGTTTGACATGTCTTCATACTATATGGCACAAGTTAGCATGCCCTAGAATTCCCTAACACACCTTGGCATTCATGATCTCACAACTAGCATTACATTTTTCCATGACTTGGGGACCTTATATTCACTAGAACACCTTGGCACTCCCTAGTTGTCATGCCCTCTGTTATCCTCCACAATCTCTCAGGCTAATGAGGAGATCAATGGAGGTAACCACAGGCCAATATTTTGGTTTGGTAGTTAGCCCTACCAAACCAAAGAGAGCGCTCTCTATTAAATCACAACGAAGAGATGACTGGAATGTAAAGGATTCTAGGGGAGTTAAAAACAACTCCTACAATTAACTTTGACTCTAACCTCTCTCATAAATGAGATCAAATTTACATTTAAAAAAAAAAAAAAAAAAAATATTACAAAGACTAACCACCCATTATTTACATTTACTTTTATCCCTCACATTCATCTACTTCACCCTTTTGAATTTTACCAAAGTCAAACTAGGAATTATAAAAAATTACACAGTGAAAATTTTACAAAAATCTCATAAATTTCCAGGTGTGCAACGAGTTGTTGGAGGCCATTTTAGAATGCATTTTTGAATCCAGACCTTAAGCCTTTTCTAGACATATGGAAGAGTTTAGATGTATTTAGAGTATTTTTTCACTCAAAATGACCCATTTTTGGCTAAGATATGGCCATTCTCCCAAGGTGTCTCTAGGTGCGCAGCGAAATGGAAAAAGAGAGGCAGGAAGGTGATTTTTGGCCTCTTTTTTGCAAATTTCTCAAAAACTGAGCCCCGGACTAGGAAAGTGGGAAAATTTGTTTTGAGATGGGGTCATAATATTTCTAAAAATTATGAGTTTCCATCATTTGGAGACCCGAGGAACAAGCGCAGCGTGAGATCACTGCGCTCCTAGATAGAAAATTGCCAAAAAATTGCAAGTCTGCACCAATCTGCACCAAAACACAAAATTTTCTCCAAATCCTCCCAAAATTTGTCCAGAGATGCCTGATGAGGTATGTTATGCAATCATGGATGCATCAACAAGAAAATCTAACTTACCCTTCTCCTCTTGGTTGATTAGGGTTTCCTTGAGTTTTTCCTTCAACTGCTTGATTTTGACCTTGGCAACCTGATTCCTTGTGTAATAATGGATGGCCATTTTCTTTTGCAACTTGTTGTCCCTGTTGGCCTCGTTAAGGAGCTTATCAAGGTGTCAATTGACTTTTTCAAGCCAAAGCTCCCTGTCCTCATTTATTTACATGGCAATCCTCTCTTCAAAGGTCAATTCTTCCATTGGTGGTTTTTGTCCTCTTTCCCCCTGAAGTGCCTTCCTGGTTAGACCCATTGTCCTTGGTCTCTTCCTTGCAACATGTCCTTCATGCTTCTCAATGTACTCATGTTCCACCATTGCCTTACCTTTCATATCTTGTTTCTTGGCTTTGAATTTCTCTTTCTCCATGACTAGTTGTTTTGCCTTAAGTTGATTGTTTTCTTGCTCAAGGAATGAAATGATGAATTTGGCCCTTTCCAAACTGTCCTTGAGCTCCATGATTTTAGAATCCTTATCCTTGATGAATTGTTGCAGGTTTTGATGCTCATCATGTGCCTCCAATTCAACTAGGTCAAAGTCATGCTCAATGGGCTCCTCATCATGCAAAGAAGCCTCATGATGTGATGGTGATCCTTGTTCTGTTGATGTAGTAGGCTTGGCCCCTTCCTCAATTTGAGGAGGAAACACAAGGCTTCTGCCTCTATGATATGTCTTTGTCACCTTAGGCCTAGGTTTTTTGGAAACCTCATCATGTTTTCTTGATGACCCTACCTCCATGTGTCGTACTGACATGATTTGGTGATGGCTTGGTGAAGTGCTTATATGTGTTTTCAAGGTTGCCTCAATGAAGGTGTCCAATGTCACATTCTTCTCTTTCAACTCATGGAGTGCTATAAAATTTATTAAGCTATGGAAAAAGGCTGGGATAATGCACTTTTCCTTTCAATTGTACCCTATCAGACATTTTAGTTAGGCTCCTATACAAGTAGCTGGACAAATTTAGAGACTTGGAAGTTGTAAAGTGCATGAGCAGTCTTATGTGGCATTGATGTAGCCTAGAAAAGATTCCCACACATGTGAATAACTTCATGAAAACCTTCATAAATGGTGCATATCTCTCCAATAAGTATTTGAATGGGAAAACATGTGAGTCAACTCCTTTGTATTGTGATTTCAAGTAGGGTTTGTACTCTTCTAGGTCTAGGTTCATGCCTTTGAACCAGTTTTCACCAAGGTTTGGTATGCCTGTAGCTTTAGAGATGGCATCCACTAAAAACATGAAATCAGTCCTTGCAATGTTGATCTTTTCTTCCTTCAAGGTGAGGGAAAATATACCTGTGAGTTGCTCATGGTAACCTACTTCCTACACTCTTTGACAAAACCCTAAATAATTGACATCTTCAAAGCATTTCATAACAAATGGGGAGGAGGTGATTTCATTGCCATTATAGGGCTCAAACCTCAATATATTTCCCCCCTTGTTGTAATTCCTCTTGTCTTATGGTGATGATTCAGGCTCCATGCTTCAAATCTTAGGTGAAAGGCAAGAAAAAATAGTGAAATTTGTTGCTATGAGGGAATGAGGTGGTATGATGCACTTAGGAGTTGCCTAAATTTGTAATGAAAATTAGGAGGGTAGAGGATGATGTCAATGAGTAGGGGAAGAATGAATTTTGGGAAATGAATGAGGGGAGGGGGTTGAAAATGTCAAAACACAAGCCTATCCTAGAAAGAGATAAGGTAGATTAGGGTTTAGAGGAAAATAATAGAAAATGAGGGGATAAGGCTTTGTGATGGATGGAAATGGCGTATTAGCTACAAAAAAAGGTGTAGGGACAAGGACTCTATGGTTTAGACAAACAAATGATCATTTGAGGATCAAAACCATGAAAATCATGTAAACCCTAGAAGAAGAAGCATTTCATCATTTTCTTGACATATGAGGCAAAGGAGGGCATGAAAATAATTAAACTTACTTGTTATAGAGCCTGGAGGATGAAATGACTGAAGATGAGCTTTGGAAAATGAATTTTGGTGGTCAAACAACAATTTTGGACAACTCTACCATGTGCGCAACGAAGGCTTTGTGTGTGCATCGTGCTATCCAGGTGCAGAGCGAAGGTTCTCTATGTGCAGCAAGAGTCAATTTTTGCCAGTGAGGGCTATAGAATCAAAAATTTTTGCAAAGGAGAGGGAGGAGCTCGATGCTAGGAAGGTAGACAAGTGAAAATGAGTGTTAATGAGATCCTCCATGTGCTTGTATAATTTTCTTTTGGTGTCTAAGTGATTAATGAGGTAGGATGGACCACCTTACCAATTCACTTTCTTTATTAGTTTTGTAGTCTTAGGTCCTATTCCTGTAACTTTAGAACCTTAGGAACATTATTACATATAAAAACATAGATTACATATGAAATCAAGTTTTATTGAACAAACTTACCTGTTGCTACTCCTCATTTGCTGGATTTATACATGAAATAACTGATTTTGTGACCTTAACCCAAATGACCTAATGGTGACACCGAGTTGAATGGAGACCATGATGATGTGACTGAAGTTATATTAATGATGTTTTCATGATGGTAGACTCAACTAAGTGATGAAAGTGACCGACATATGAAATTCTTGAGAGAGTGGAAATAACCTTAGGAACACTAGTCAGTGACCAAATGTTTTTTTGAAGACTCACTAAAATGACAAAAATTTGACTTGACACCCTTAAAACACCTTGTAAGGGCATATTTGATCATTGGTGATAGATTGAACTAATTGACACTAACATCCTCACAGATAACCTTACTTTTTTTGCGACTTGGGAACCCAACCAATTCATTAACAAAACAATATCGTACCCAACCCAAAGTCTAGCCCTTTCTCTAAAATTGCTTTGTACACACCTTATCACAACCATAGGCTTGCCTCCTACAAGTCCTATTATAAACTTCTCGTAAAAAACTTCATCCTTGGGACACCTAGAATTCACTGACACTCCTTGGCACAGACTCTTATTTGTTCATTTCCAAGCATTTTGACCTAGTTATCCTTTGTGTTCCACTGACTCTCCCTAACACTCCTCACCATCCATTGACCTTGTCTGCCATGTGTTAGCACACCATTTCATTCCTTGGCATGCCCTGGCACTCATTAGCTATCATGCCCTCACAACTAACCTTACTTTTTTTTAGACTTGGCCGGAACCCAACCAAGTCCTACCTCGACTACAACAACTTAACCAAGTTATAATTATTACAACTAGACTACAAATTGTTCACCTAAGAACTACCTATAACACATCTTAGGATGCTCATGTACAATTTCAACTCATCACACTTAACAAGTTACCAATTCAAGGCTCATTTCCAACCATGGCCATAAAACAACTAAGAAACACAGTTTACATCTTGACATGCCATAGCACATGGCACATCTAACAATCCCTTAGCCCTATGTGGTGTTTGTTAGCATCCCCTACATCTCTTTGCATGCTTTGCACTCTCTAGCACACCCTAGCACTCTCTGACATGCCTTGGCACTCTAGCATGCTTTGGAACTACCTAGCATATGACCTTGTCACTCCCTCCTTAGAACACTTGGAACTCATTGACACTCCCTATCACACACTCTTATCTCTTCATTTCCAGCATTTTGAACTAGTTATCCCTTGTGTTTTTGTGGCATTCCCTAACATTCACTGGCATGCATTGACACACCCTAGCACATGGCACATCTTGGTATGTTGCCTTGGCACTGTATCATTCCTTGGCACTACCTAACATATCTTGTTGCTCCTTCCTTACCACACCTAGAACTCACTAACATTCCCTGTCACACACTCTTAGTCATTTATTTCCATGTATTTGAAACCAGTGATCCCTTTTGTTTCCTTGGGACTACATAACACTCCCTAACATGCATTGGCACACCCTAGCACCTGGAACATCTTGACATGTTTCCATGTCCTCTAGCATGCCATGGCACTGCCTACCATACCTTGTTACTCCCTGAGCACACATGTATCTCACTGAAACTTCCTATCATAAACTCTTGTTTGTTCATTTGCATGCACTAATTTGACCTAGTTCTCCCTTGTGTTTCCTTGGCACTCCCTAACACATCCTAGCACATGTTGACACACCCTCGCACCTAGCACATCTTACCTACATGTCGCCCTAGCAATCTAGCATGACTTAGTACAACCTAGCATACCATGTCACTCTCTCTTTGTCACACTCTGAACTCGATGAAACTCCCTGTCACACACTCTTATTCATTCATTTCCATGCATTTTGACCTAGTGCTCCCTTATGTTTCTCTCGCACCCCCTAACACTCCTTATCACGCATTGGCACACCTTGGCGCTTGGCACATCTTGGTATGCTTCCCTAGCAATCTAGCATGCCTTGGTAGCAATGCATAGCATACCTTGTCACTCCCTCCTGAACACACCTGGAACTCGTTGACTGTAATGCTCCAAACTCGGAAAACTAGTGCTATGCAAAGCGGACAATTAAAATAACACTATAAAATTAAATCAAACCACCAGACCACAAAACTTTCTGTCATGTGTTAGCACACCTTTTCATTCCTTAGCACACCCTGACACTCCGTAGATATCATGCCCTCACAACTACCCTTACTTTTTTTGGGACTTAGGAACCTAACGAAGTCCTTCATCGACTACAACAGCTTGACCAAGTTATGATTACTACAACTAGATTATTCCTTGTTCACCTAAGAACTGACTATAACGCATCTTAGGCTACTCATGTCCAATTTCAACTTATGTCACTTAACAAGTTACAAGTTATCAAGTCAAGGCTCATGTCCAACAATGGCCATAAAACAATTGAACAACATAGTTTACATCTTGACATGTCATAGCACCTTGCATGTTTAACAAAACCTTGGAACTATGTGGCACATGTTAACACTGCCTGCATTTCTTGGCATGCTTTGGCACTCCCTAGCACACCCTACCACTAGTCCCTGACATGCCCTGGCATTGCCTAACATATAACCTTGTCACTCCCTCCTTAACACACCTAAAACTCATTGGCACTCCCTATCACACATTCTTATCTATTCATTTCCATGCATTTTGAACTAATTCTCCCTTGTGTTTCCATGGCACTCCCTAACACTCCCTGACACATATTGACACTCCCTAGCTATCATGCCCTTATAGATAGACTTACAATTTTTATGACTTGAAAACCCCACTAAGTCATTGACAAAACAATGTTTTGCCTAACCCAAAGTCTCCCTTTTGTTGAAACTGCTTTGTCTAGCTCCTCGTTGCAACCACATACTAGCCTCTTATCATTCTTATTTTTAACTTCTCTTAGGACACTTAATCCTTGACAGACCTAGAACTCATTGACACTCCCTAGAACACACTCTTCTTCATTCATTTCTATGCATTTTTACCTAGCGCTCCCTTGTGTATTCCTAACACTCCCTAGCATGCACTGATAGTCTTTGACATGCCTTCTCACTCCTTAACATGACCTATCCACTCCATAGCATGCCCTATAACGCCCTGGAACATATTGGCTCTTGGTACTCGGTGGAACCTGATAATTCTTAGCATGCGTTGGAATTCCCTGGAATGCCTTGCCATGGTTTAACATAAAATTTATTTGAGATCAATTATTCACAATTAAGAGAGACATAATATAGTATGATTTGGCACTTAAGACACAATAGCACTTGTCCCTTGGCATGTATTGGTGCTAGTGTTAGTGTGCCTAGCATGCCCCTCTTGAAAAGGTAAGGTCCTGACTTATTAACCCTCTTATGTGTTAATTTCTTTTCATTTTAACTTGGTGTTACCTTTTGTTGCCTTGACACTCCTTGACACGCGTTCACATACCCTAACAACTAGCACATCTTATCATGCCTTAGCACATGTCATGTCTTGGCATGCCTTGGCACTATCTGGCACATGTTAGCACACCCTAACTCTTCTTGACATGACCTAGGATTCCCTAGCATGCCTTGGAACTGCCTAGCATGCCTTGTCACTCCCTCCTTGGTATGCCTAACACTCGCTGACACTCCCTGACACACCCTCTTATTCATTCATTTCTATTCATTTTGACTTGATGATGTATGTTTGATGGGGTGCATATATAGATTATCTTAGGTTGGTTTCAAGTGTTCCTACGAGGCTTCCAATTTTCCAAAGGATATGTGGAAGACAACTTCATATACAAGTGTTTTCCGATATGATACTACGTAAAGGGGTACTAATAGATGTTAGAAAGGTGTCCAGCCAAGTCATGTCACTTATATTTTCTATGTATATTCTTCCCCAACCACTGGTTTACCTATTAAACAACAACATCGTGATATTTATAGACATCAAAACACATCCTTGCTCTTTTTTTTCTCTAAAATAAGAGTGCATGCTAGCACAACAAAGTGCTATGACACCACTTGTAGTGTTCCTTATTTGTTGAAATATAATAGTTAGAGAAAAATAAACATAAATATAATTTCAAGAAGTAAACAAAACCAAAATTGGGAGATAAAAATAGTAAGAAAACCTTTATTAATATTCAAAATTGAATTAAATGTTCAATTGTGTCCCAGAGGGGGAAAACCCATAAATAAATACGACTCCAAGTACAATAATATCCACATGGCAATTGCTTACATATCTTCTACTAATATATATACTTTATAATTGAACAAAACCCTCACCACTTAGTGGAATTCTCTTAGTGAGCCCTCAACCACTAACTAGGGTACCTTATTCAATGAGACCACCTACAATTATTGATTTGACACTCTACTACCTCATGATAATTATTCAATAAATATTACCCTAATACGTTAAGTGATAATCTATTCTCCTTATTAGGGGAGTTAGCATGGGATCCTAAACACATTATAATGAACAAGTCAAATTTACCCAATGCATAAACAAAATATATTCTTTATCTATTCAACAACTATTTTTCATATGCTTCATGATATTTATTACTTTGGCTCATAATCCAAACACCAATAAACAAATAGATAGCCAAACATAAGAACATCCGCACACCACATTACACAACATAATAAGGTTTTCACTGGAGAGCGCTCATAGGTAGGAAACTCTAGGTCATATTGTAAATTTGTCAATCCAATGAATTACAACCATTAAGAACAATTTCATTCATCTTCAAATTGTTGTGGATATTCTATTAGAATAGTTTGTCATGTTAGTTCTTACATTGTTTTGAAATATTTTATTACATAGTTATTATCTTAGATCTTAGATTAAATATTACTAGTGTATCACTCCAAATTATGGATATATTTGAAATCAAAATGGAAGAAACAAGAAAATAAACAAACCATCCGCACAAATTAATAGAATATATGACTTGGGAAACCTAATATGAGAGAAATCCTAGATAGAAGGTGAGGCATATGCTCTAGTCTCTCTTTTTCAATTATGAAATATAAGTAGAAAGATAGGGTCACTCACTATGGAGTGGGCATGGACACTCTGGCATGAAAGATTACCACTTAAATACTATTCCTTTTATGTTATGCTCGATATCCCATTCTTTGGTTCCATCCTCAACTATGGAATAATAATAATGCCAAAATAACTGAGCCCTTTCCTTTCCTAGTAACCTAGTATAACACAAAGTGTAGTCATTCAACATCAAGGTTAGGGTTTTTTCATGCTTCAATCATCAATTAGTGTTTCTATTTTGGAACACCCCCACATGTGTGAGTAATGGGGGTTGACATGGCATCCACTCATTTCCATGGTGATCAATAAGGTACATTAACCTGCAAGAGACATAACTTTCACATATGAACTTCGTTTGAGGTGATTTTCACAGAGTTATAAAGCTTCCAATGTCTAGAGTAACATCAAAGGGATGGATCTATGTAATCAAAATGGGCTCCCAATCAAATCTGCAGGACCCCAAATCACTAATGTGGAACCTGACTCTAATGTGGGCCCTACAAGCTTAGTAACTCCATATGCATGTATGTATCTTCCATTCTTAGTTATATATCTATTACCAATCAACTCCAAGTAAACCACAGTTATGGGGGAGACCCAGGGAACTCATTCTCAAATATAAGTTATAGAGTGGGGAAATAAAGTCATTACAAGTCATAGGATAGTAGTGAATATGCTTCAAATTCTAAATATTTTGGCAAAATACATTGATTTCAAGATAAGTTCTAAATCCAACCCAAAGGACATGTTAGGGAATGTGTCAAATAACATACATAACAATCGAATAGGTAGGAGGACATAAATAATTTGAAACATTAACCAAGGAAATGATTCTTGAACTTACATATGCATGGACCAAGTTGTTGGAGATGATCTCCACCTCATTGAAGATGGTTTTGTATTCATAAAGCCATAGAACAGAACAATCCAATTCTTGTAGAAATGGGTTATGTCTTCCTATCTATATGATATGCTCATTAGGACCATGGAATCTTAAACTACCAACTTGAATGTCTAAGTGGAGTACAACACTTAGCTAAATTCCTTGAATGAATTTGGTGTTATCCAATCATTTCACTAATGTTTTAGGGGTCATTGGTTTCTCTATAATCTTAGGCTTTCATTGGTATCTCATGGTGTCAATCCACTTAGAGAGCTCAAATCTACTTACTCAACCTGCTTTTGTTATTAACAATAACATTCCTCCACGGATGTCAATAAAGAGGGAGCACATAATATTGGCAATGATTGTTCTATGCATTTGTTTAGAATACCTTGAAATGCCTTATTCATGAGCAAGTTAGTGAAAGATAAACATTGTAGACTTTTACAATATTGAACAATTTCTACAAACCCTTCAAGTAGAGGTTACTTATCACATGATCTAATTTTTTGGGATCAATAATACACAAGAATAAACAAGTGAGAAGAGAGTAATTTAGTTTATTGTAATAGTAACCAAAGTTACATTTGTTATTTGACAAAAGAAGTTAGTACATAGGTGAGCTTAGGCCAACCCCTTAAAAATATCCATACGACCTTCCTCTTTGTAGCTCCTTCATTTGTAGGTTGAGGCAACCACTTCAAGCCCTTGAACTTGAAGATAATCCAATATTTGCAATTGCTTACAATAATAAGTCCATTACACACACTCCTCATCTTAGAGTTGGCCAGAGAGGGAGAATACTTTATTGATGCCAACCTTGTAAATGAACAACCTTTCCTACTCATTCGTTGGACTCTCCATCACTAGTTGAAGGAGTATATGTGTCGTGAATCAAAGATGATATCTTATCATGAGTTATCAACAGTTGAACATACTTGCCATGGATCTCATGGAAAAAAGATGAAGAGACTCTTTGAATATTAGGAAACATGTGCTCATACTCTACTTAATTTGTAGGTGGTAGCATTTCAATCTTTTCCATTTACTGGAAAATCTCACCCAAAAAGTCATCTTTTGAAAAATAAATCCTATGCTAAATCACTCCTACCTTCTCATTGTTAAGATCTTTGTGAGCTTTCACCTATAACCCTTAAATTTAGTGCCCTTTAGCACCTCGAATGGTGGAATAGAAAGTATTGCAATAGGAGGTAAACTCCATTCCCCTTCACCTTTGTCGAGACCTCTAGATGCACCTACAATCTATAACCCTCCTTTGACTCAACACGGAATTTTGTTATTTTTTCACTTCCTTTACATACTGTCCCTATAGGGGCATCTTCATAGGAAGAGCTTGTGGTTGAAATATTACAACAATGAGATGGGGCACACCATCTCTTTATAGGGTTTCAAGGGAGGGGTATTGGAAAATAACCATATTATCCCCTATAGCCCTTAAGACCTTCTCATCAAAGTAATGAAATGGCAGATTGATAACTAGACCCAAAGGTAGATCCCAAAGTTCAAGGCCAAACCCAAATAGAAAGAATCACACCATTGATTAAGCATTGATATTAATTTTTGGTAAAATCAAGGACCTCCTTTCAAGATCTTGACCTCGCTTTTAGCATTCTCAAATGGAAGGTTTAAAACCCACATTAAAAAGGGGAGGTTTGCACCTTAGTCTTTGCAACCTTTGTCCAAGATGAATCTATCTAATGGACTCACTTGGATATGTGAGGTCTTTATTTCTAGAGTACCCAAACAATGTTTTTGAGACCAACTCCCTAGCTCCAACTAAAATTTAGTCCTATTGAAGATGAAACTTGAAAAATCCTATTATTTGGAGATATTTTTCCTTCCTTTTAATTGATTTACAAAAAACCTCAGTGCCTCTCCTTTCTCATATTTCTCTTCCTATTTCCAACAAAAAAAATGATTAATCATATATCATAAACACTTTATCCCATCTTTCTCTTCCTATTTCCAACAAAAAAAAATACATTAAGCATATATCATAAACACTTTATTATTATATTATTAATATATTATTATTATAATTATTATTATTATATTAATTATCATCCAATAATAATAATTAATAAAGTGTTAATGATATATTGCCTTAATGAATTTTTTCTAGGAAGTAAAACATTGCAACAATAGTAAACATTGAAATCATTTAGAGAGTATATTTATCGATGAACCCATGCAACAATCCATTGCAATCTAATATGGTTCTAATATGGTTTTAATAAATCTTAAAAAATTTGATCCCTCTTAACTACTAATAAATTTTATGTTGGTATTTAATTTGTTAATATACATATTATTTTATTATTGTTAAATGTAATAATTTTTTTTTCTAAATATGACTAATTCTATTAATGTAACAAAAATGGTACAAGGAGGCACCGACCTCTGCAGAGCAAGCCTCAGATTATGCCATGTTTAACAACCAATAACTGAAAGTGATTGCCCGCACTCGGGAAACCAGTCCAAAACTAGAAATTAACAACATTTACATAAAAGAAATAATAGAATAGACCCCTGAGGTTGGGAGCCGGGAACTCAAAACCCGAAAAAAACTTTGGCGGGCTAGGTGTCATTAGTGGGAGGAGGTTCTTCCACTATCAGACACCTGTACACCTCCATGTCATCTTCCTCGTCTTGTTGATCTCGTCATTGCTTACATAGTCTTGAAGCAGCGTGGATTATTGCATCCTTGAGTTGCGCCTAGCGGTCCGAAGCTTCTTCATGGCTTCTGTGCATCCCTGAGCTGCTACTAGGGGCTTTTCTTTTGTTGGTGTTGGTCCTCTCCTAAATGTTGCGAGCTGGGACTTCAGAGCTTTGAGGTTCCTCTCTAAAAGCTATTGAAATTGTTGTAATTATGCAAGGGCGTCCCAGTGTGTAGAGAAAATTGAATTGGGCAGAGCGACTGGGTTGCAGAGACGGGACAGAGACATCAGGAGGCTGTGGAGCATCTTCAGTACACCGAGAACCTGCCGTCTGAGCTCGACCCCCCCCTGCTGCAAGCAGGTGGATAACGTCCCGTGATATGATCCATCGTCGAGGGGGAGGAAGAGTCAGAGGGGGTTGATTCAGAGAGGGACATGGAGGGGGTGCGAATTGCTCTTCCTCTGCTACTGCCCCTCCTGCAGTGCATCCTGTGATGCAGATGAGGCATGTTTACCTGGTCAAAATTGGGTAGATGAGGACGAGGAGGAGCAGTGCAAGGGATTGAATGGCTAGTGGGAGAATGAGGACCAGTAATCCGCTATTCAGAACCAAGATTCAAGGCTGAAGCATCAGTTCGAAGGAAACAAAGAAGGCTCTACGAGAAGTGGACACCATCAGCCATCTCAATGCAGCACACAATTTGGCATTGTCTCCCCATTGTCATGCGCGAGCTTGGCTCTGTAGTAGCAGGGAGATAGTTGCAGTTTAGAGGAGGTAGAACCGAGGGAAGGTGGTCCGAATATGCCATCTTAAGAACTAGATTGAGGTTTTCTTAGCCCACGCATTGCATTAAAATGCCATTAATGTCAGCGGTGATCTTCTAGGTGGAAGTGTGGGTGGCCAGGTGGTCGGCCACTTGCCAGCCCAAATTTGTTGCGTTGTACCAGCGCTTTTAAACACCCGCATCCGGGATTCTTAAATGTAATATTAAGAAATAGCAACTTTTTATATTAAATTATAATATAAATAAAATTAAGTTTCAATTATTAATTTAAATATATTATATATTTTTTATTAATATAAAAATATTTATTATTATATTTTAGAATTTTATAATTAATTAAATATTAATGTGTTATCGGTGAACCCATGCAACAACCCATTTGCAATCAAATATGGTTTTAATTGTCCTCCTCAAAACACACCTTAGCAAACTCTTATAGCTCTTGGCTTCTATATTGAATTAGTGTAACTATAGGGAGGGAAATCTTGTCAAATATTATTGTTATTTTTATTTCGGCATGGTGGGAAATGTACAATTATTATTATTATTTTTAATTCGGCATCGCCTGAAATGTACAGGTTGAATTTTTGTGCCTTCATTTGAAATCAGCCATTACCTTCCGATTCTGCATGTGCACAATGTCTCACTATGAGTTATGGTTTTTCTTCATTCCTTTCATTTTCTTCAGGTTTTATATTGGGTGGGGATAAGCACGTCAAATATTATCATTATTCGAAATGTAGAGGGTTGAATTCCTATGCCTTCATTTGAAATCAACTATTACCTTGTGATTTTTTAAGTGCACAATGTTTGACTATGAGGTAGGGTTTTTTTTCATTTCTTTAATTTTCTTCAGGTTTCTGTTGGGTGGGGTGGGGTTTTTGATTTCATGGGACCTCCTCTGAGGTAGGGTTTTTCTTAATTTCTTTCATTTTCTTCAAATTTTCTGTTGGGTGGGGTCCTTGATTTCATGGGTCCCGTCTTTCGTAATTGAGATTGAGATCCATAAGGAGAAACACTAGTAGCAAAAGTATATACAACACCAACAGTTTATCCAACACCTATTCTAGTAGCAAAGTAAGCATATCTAGTCATAGGTGATTCTATTGATCCAACCATGGAAGAGCTATAAGCACCCCGTCCAGGTCGAGATCGAGACCCAAAAGAAGCAATAGCTAAGAAAGGAGCAAGAGCATAGACTAGGGCAGAGACTAGTGCACCTGAAGCACACATTGAAGCATCCCAACTAGGAGCAAGACTATAAGTAGCAGATCCATAAGCATAGGTGAAGGTAGCATCATATATACAAGCATCAATATATTCTGTAGTAGATTTAGTCGATGAATTAGTTGATCGAGTGGATCCAGTGGTTGATGCAGTGCAGCTAATTCACCCACTCACCCATGGTTGGCCCAAGATGCAGTTGTCATCGTAGGACCTCAACATGATTTGCCTAAACATCCTGAGAGGCCTACTGCCCAAATTTGATCATGACAAAGGAGAGCCACCAGAGGATCACATTAAGGATTTGGGATCCAGACCAATACTTTCAGCCAAAGCAACCTTGTCTATTTCCAAAGGATATGGTCGCTTGTAATGTACATTCCACCACTCAAGCAGCTTCTGCCTTGCCTCCATCAGTAGTTTTCCTTTCTTTTTCTTCTTCAGAAATTCTTGCTTGAGACTGCTAAAGTATCCATTGTACTTACGAAGAAGTTGATCTATTCAATGTTGTGAAAAATATGGTGCCGACCCATGAAGAGAAAACCTTACACATATTTATAGAATTGTTGCAGACTCTCACCATTATATCTTTCCATATTGAGTCAAATTTTCTGTTTTGCATTAACTTCCGTTTGAAATTTCCATAACTTGTGCCATCGTTTCCTATCCAATTAGTCTAGTGAAGAGCCAAGCCATTTCATGATAGGGTTCGAAATGTTCATCGACTTCAACCTGGTATACCCGATGCTAATGAATTCATTGAAATCTTGTGATAGATGGTAATTTCTTTTTCAAAATAAATCAGGATATAATTATGTATGCAATTGAAGGGATGGGTATCAAAGATTTGTTGCTGCTGTATCTGGACACTAACCTTCAAGGCTCCTACGTAATACAGGCGTTGATTTGGTTCTACAGGATTTGGTTTAGATAACAAAACCAGAGAAATACTAGTATCGAGTTGTTTAGTTCTTTCAAGCTTACCAGCTATTGGCTGGCTCTATTTGGAGACCAGGGTACACTTAGGTGTCCAAGAAAGGTCTAGTTTAGTCTGGTGCTTGAATTTTCAGACCCTGTGAGGGGAAGGTCTCACCCAAAGCACATTTCAAGACAATAAGCTAAGCCCTTAAGGAGAGTTTCGTCCCATTTGGTAGAGTTTGAATATCAACTAGAAGGAGTACTACATGGATATAAGGTAGACCTGTTAGATAGCAAAGTTATCAAAGACGTTAGGGGTATTGATGTTCGGCTTTATCTAAATCCATAAGTGCAAACTGATATATCACTAAAGTCTTCACTGTTATCTAGAATTAGGGCCTTGGTGAATTATTACAAGTTTTATCAGCGCCCTAGCAAACATAAACAGTAATGATGCCCAGCTTTATCTATATCCATAAATGCAAACTGAGCTACGAGGTTTATCCTATCACAACAAGGATGGTTATCCCTTGTAAAAGTTTGCATTCAGTAGAGGGGTCATCATTTCCCTCTTTCCTTTTCCATAAACTCAATTATGCCAATCTTCCATAACAACCAATTTTTCAGTGTTCTGGAGGAATGGGCTTGATTGACCATAGGGAGATCGAGGAGAGACTTTTTAAGGGTTATGGATTTAGAGATCCCCCTTTGTGGCTGGATGGAATGAGCACCCATTATATGTTAAATGGTGAAACCTTTTTGTATATAAACCTTGTAGAGTTATTCTTGGAAAAAAAATCTTAAACTAGGGGGGACAACTGTTATAGACTTAGGCAATTTTGAAATAGAACCTGTTTCTCTGGCCAACCATTTTCACACGCTAGAAACACTTTTTTTTTCACAATTCCTATTGCCCAAAGCCAAAGGAAGACTTGGAATATTTCAAACCTAGTGTTTGGTAGCTTCGAGCTATGGAGAAAGAGCCCAATATTTTTTAAGGAAGAGAGGCCAAGTTTTTATCTTTTGGAAAGACGAGTTTTCACTACAAAGAAAGGGTTGTATTGCTCCAAAGTCATTGTTGGTCGAGTAGTTGGAACTAAGGACCGAGTTTACCAAAGAAAGTGGTCAAAGATTATTCTCATTTTGGTGGGATGATTTATATGAACAGAATAGAGGCCGGTTTTCCCAATAAATATTAAATGAAGTCTAGGTTCCTTTTAGTAGCTGCCTGAACGTATAAATACTTGTTGAAGATCGATTTGGGTGTAGGAGTTAAGTTCCCGAGCTAGTGAAGGCCAAGTATCTTATGATTTGTCTGTTGGACGTGTATTCTTTATTGAGCTTGGTCATGTAGCTTCTAATGGTTGTGGTACAGTTTGCAACGCTGAGAAAAGGAGAGGTTGCTCACTAAAATTTTCTCTTGTTGAAGTGTATAAAGGTTGGTTATTACACAAAGCTCGAGTTTCCTTGCTGCTGTAAGTGTTATCAGCCTCCTGGAATATTTTTTTCAAGCTCCAGTGAGTTGGTAGGAGCTTATATGAAAGCTAGAGGAAGAGCATAGATGTTGTTAAGCTTATTCTCTGACTCCATGTTCCACTGTGCACTCATTTTCTGACTATGGTTCTGCTATATATACACTTTAAAGTGCTGAATATTACTATATCCATGCTTTGTAAATTGTGGACTGATATTTAATTAAAATAAATAGGTTTTATGCTCAGATTTGTGTTGTCCATTTGGTTAGAGTTTTGACACTAACTCCAAACTATTGATGTTGTCCCCAGCCAGGTTATCACTTAGTAGGTGCACGTGTTAAGCATGGTCCCTGGTGGTTTTTCACGATGAGACTCTAGCTCCATTTAGACGAAAAAAATAGGTGTTGTTTAGTCTTATTTGTTTTTTCAAAAGGTTTGAAACTAAGAGTGTTTGAATTATATTTTTCTATTAGAAATAGATTCAGTATCATCAAAAAAATCTAGGACATCCAAAATTTTGAAGTTCAAAAATTGTAATCCAATTTCTAAAATTTTCCCTAAAATGTTATCAAAATGGTAATAAAATTTCCATTATTTTCTAGGCAAAAATAACACCTTTTTAGACTAACGTTTTTGGTTATCCAGAAAATCTTTGATGTAACAAGTATAGGGTCTCTAGCAGTAGACCTTACCGAATAGGGCTAAATGTAAAGTTGTTAGAGTGAGAGAAAAACCTTCACTAATTTGGTGAAAATAAGTTGCACAGGTACCAGTATCATATGCATGTTAAGTCCCATGAATGTGGTCTAATGGTTAGGAGGGAAAGTTTTGTCTTGCAGGTCTTGTGGTCCAATTTTGGGCAGATTAATGTATGCCTGAGAATAGAGGGTACAACTCTACAATCTAGGATAATAACATTTCAAGAATCGGGTTGATAGGTTAGACAAGTATATTGAGTTTCAAAATTGGTTTAGGCTGGAATGATTGGCACCATATACCTTCTAATCACTAATGGTTATTACATACAACAATCAAAATCTAATGAGAATATAAGAATCAAATTACAAATCAAAACTGCCTATAATAGAATTTTTGAACAATTAATTAAAATCCACAAAAAATGGATGACTTATTCTTCCTAACAATCTACTAATAATACTACCTATATCAATCTCAAACATGAATAAATATTTAGAAAATAGTTATGACTTATAACAAAATCTTATTAACCACACCTTTGTAATAAAATGTAGGAACTAAATTGCTAATCCTACCAAAGTTATAGTAGTACCTATCCTAGGATGGTTCCTTGCCTCCTTAGATGAGGTACTATAAGAGAAAATTGATACTACTTAATTAAATCCAAGTGTAAATAAATGAGACATCTACAACATGCTACACAAGTCTTACATGGTAGTAGTACTACTGAATATAGAGTCCCTCATCTCCATGAGAGATATTGCATGCTTCTTATTTATTTTCCTCTCATTTGGCTATTCTAAGACAAATTAACTTTTACACGGGTGGTTTTAAGAATATTTAAAATTTATGCTCATTTCATATTTCTAGTTGTTTGGATGCATCCCTTTAGCATATTCATGAAAATACTTGGTTATTAAATAAAACCTGAATTAGTGATATTTCCTCATGTGTCATGACCTCATTCATTTATGAAGCTCATTTCCCAATATATGGGTTGGAGGCAGTTTAAGTCATGTTGGCATTGTTATGAAATCGATGACAGTAATTTCCTCTCAATTCAAAACAAAATCCTACAATCATTATGTTGTCACCTTTCTACAGGTGGCTGCAGATGTGTTATATATATCTCATATCCCAACCATGATTATGCTATGGGATCCCTACACTACAATAAAACTGTAACAACTGCCAATCCACAGTAAGTATCAAAATGATCCTTTTGTTACCAAATAGTCAACAAATAATAATAAAAATAGCTAATTAACACCCTTTTGCTAAATTTACTTTTGTACACAAAATTTATGGATAGTGGAGGAAAATATAGGTAAGAAGGTTATGTTGTGGGTGGCCAAAAGGGTGCAAAAAGGTGTCAAACAAGGGGCTTGTCAATAATTACTTTTTTTTGCCACTAGAGGGGGGTGAACATAGATTTATACTATATATTGAAAGAGATACAACAAATGAAGTTACCGTAAGTCTTTGCTACAATTCCATCTCCATGCTTATTGAGCTCATCCTTTTCCATCTTTTCTTGGTTGGAAAAAGAAAGAAAATATCTCCATATTGTGGCAAGAATAATATGGATTCTTACCTAGGATTATGGTTTCTCTTGTGTTGATTCCCAATACTCATTTCATAATACAAGTTGACATAAAAACTATTTGATTGCATTCCACTACCATGAGGATGCTTGATAATAGACTTACTATATCCCATTCTCATTGATATGGCCTCTATTTATAAGAAGATAGTGAAGGCTAAGAGATAGGTTCAAATATAAGAAGAAGGAGAAAACAATTCATGCACAAGTTCCATGCTAAATAATGCATGATGTCCAACCCATTTCTCATGGATATCCTCAAAATTATCTGAATCTCAAAGATTACTGGGGTGGTCATAGGTTTGCTATTGACAATTAGTATTCAACCATAGCTTGAGTAATAGCAACATTTAGCCAATCACCCTTTTTCCTAATAAGGGCACATTTAGTCTTAAAAACTATGTTTTGGAAGTGATTTCTTAAGTGCATCTCATGACTTAAACAAAATCATAGTACTCACTTCCCTTCAAGGCTTCAGATGATAAATGCAAGTTTATAAATTATCATTTTATTCTTCTTGGATGGTTTCATTGTTGTTATTAGCTCAAATTTCCTATCCTTCCATGCCATTTAAGGTATTCCCTTATTACCATGGGGTTTATTTCATGGTTTTCTCAAAAGTCCTTCATTACAACTTAAACTCCTTTCTTAAATGTATATTTCGATTTTATAAAGGGATGCTCCATTTATAAAGGTTCCCATAGGTAAAAAAAACTAGAATTTTCTGTTTTGCATCAACTTTCATTTGAAATTTCCACAACTTGTGCCATCATTTCCTATCCAATTAGTCTAGTGAAGAGCTAAGTCGTTTCCTGATAGGGTTTGACTAGTTCATCGACTTCAACCTAGTATACCCGATGATAATGAATTCATTGAAATCCTGTGATAGATGGTAATTTATTTTTCCTAGAAAAATCAAGATATAATTATGTATGCAATTTAAGGGTTGGGTATCAAATATTTGTTGCTACTATATCTGGACACTAACCTTCAAGGCTCCTACTCAATACAGGTGTTGATTTGGTTCTCCAGGATTTGGTTTAGATAACAAAACTAGCGAAACACTGGTATCAAATTTTTTAGTTCTTTCAAGCTTACCAGCTATTTGATGGCTCTATTTGGAGACCAGGTTACACTTAGGTGTCCAAGAAAGGTCTAGTTTAGTCTAGTGCTTACATTTTTAATCCCTATGAGGCGAAGGTCTCACCCAAAGAACATTGCAGGACAGCAAGCTAAGCCCTTAAGGAGAGTCTCGTCCCCTTTGGTAGAATCTGAATATCAACTAGAAGGAGTACTACATGGATATAAGGTAGACATGTTAGATAGTAAAGTTATGAAAGAGGTTAGGGGTATTGATGTCCAGCTTTATCTAACTCTGATAATTAGGGTGGTTATCCCTTGCAAAATTTTGCATTCAATAGATAGCTCATCACTGCCCTTTTTCCTTTTTCACAAACTCAATCATGCTAATCTTCAATAGCAACCAATTTGTCAGGGTTTTGGAGGAATGGGCTCGATTGACCGTAGGGAGATCGAGGAGAGACATTTTAAGGGTTATGGATTTAGAGATCCCCCTTTGTGGCTGGATGGAATGAGCACCCATTATATGTTAAATGGTGAATCCTTTTTGTATATAAACCTTGTAGAGTTATTCTTGGAAAAAACAATCTTAAACTAGGGGGAGATAGCTGTTATAGACTTAAGCAATTTTGAAATAGAACCCATTTCTCTAGCTGGCCATTTTCACACGCTGGAAAGGATTTTTTTCACAATTCCTATTGCCCAAAGTGAAAGGAAGACATGGAATCTTTCAAACCTAGTGTTTGGCAGCTTCGAGCTATGGAGAAAGAGCCCCAAATTTGTTAAGGAAGAGAGGCCAAGTTTTTATCTTTTGGAAATACTAGTTTTCACTGCAAAGAAATGGATGTATTGCTCCAAATTCATTGTTGGTCAATTAGTTGGAACTAAGGACCGAGTTTACTGAAGCAAGGGGTCAAAGATCATTCTCATTTTAGTGGGATGATTTCTATGAACAGAATAGAGGCCGAGTATCCTATTAAATATTAAATGAAGTCTAGGTACCTTTTAGTAGCCGGCTAAACGTATAAATACTTGTTGAAGATCGATTTGGGTGTAGGAGTTAATTTCCCAAGCTAGTGAAGGCCAAGTATCTTACTATTTGTCTACTGGAGGTGTATTCTTTATTGAGCTCGGTCTTGTAGCTTCTAATAGTTGTGGTACATTTTGCAACATTGAGAAAAGGAGAGGTTGCTCACTGAAATTTGCTCTTTCTGAAGTGTATAAAGGTTGATTATTACACAAAGCTCGAGTTTCCTTGCTATTGTACATGTTATCAGCCTCCTGGAATATTTCTCAAGCTACACTGAGCTGGTAGGAGTTGATATGAAAGCTAGTGGAAGACCATAGATGATGTTAATCTTATTCTCTGACTCCAGGTTCCACTGTGCACTCATTTTCTGACTATGATACTGCTATATATACACTTTAAAGTGTTGAATATTAATATATCCATGCTTTGTAAATTATGGACTGATAGTTAATTAAAAGAAATATGTTTTATTCTCAGATTTGTGTTGTCCATTTGGTTAGAGCTCTAACACTAACTCCAAATTATTGTTGTTGTCTCGGCCAGGTTATTACTTAGTAGGTGCACGTGTTAAGCATGGTCTCTAGTGGTTTTTCACGACAAGACTCTAGCTCCATTCAGATGAAAAAAATAGGTGTTGTTTAGTCTTCTTTTTTTTTCAAAAAGTTTGAAACTAAGTGTTTGAATTATATTTTTTTGTTAGAAATAGATTCAGTATCATAAAAAAATTAGGACATCCAAAATTTTGAAATTGAAAAACTATAATCCGATTTATAAAAATTTCCCTAAACTTTTATCAAAATGGTAATAAAATTTCCATTATTTTCTACACAAAAATAACACCTCTTTAGACTAACGTTTTTGGTTATCCAGACAAGCTTTGATGTAACAAGTATAGGGTCTCTAGTAGCGAACCTTACCAAATAAGGGTAAGTGTAAAGTTGTTAGAGTGAAAGAAAAACCTTTACAAATTTGGTGCAGATAAGGTGCACAGGTACGAGTGTCATATGCATGCTAAGTCCTATGAATGTGGTCTAATGGTTAGGAGGGAAAGTTTGGTCTTGCAAATCTTGTGGTCCAATCTTGGGAAAAGCAATGTACGCCTGAGAATAGAGGGTACAAATTCTGCAATCCAGGATAATAACATTTCAAGAATCAGGTTGATAGGTTAGACAAGTATATTGAGTTTCAAAATTGGGTTGGGTTGGAATTATTGGCACCATATACCTTCTAGTCACTAATGGTTATTACATACAACAATCAAAATCCAATGAGAATATAAGAATCAAATTACAAATCAAAACTACCTATAATAGAATTGTTGAACAATTAATTAAAAATCCACAAAAAATGGATGACTTATTCCACTAACAATCTACTAATAATACTACTTATATCAATCTCAAACTTGAATAAATATTTAGAAAATAGTTATGACTTGTAATAAAATCTTATTAACCACACCTTTGTAATAAAATCTAGGAACTAGGTTGTTAATCCTACCAAAGTTACAGTAGTACCTATCCTAGGATGGTTCCTTGTCTCCTTAGATGAGGTACTATAAGAGAAAAATTATACTACTTAATTAAATCCAAGTGTAAATAAATGGGACATCTACAACATGCCACACAAGTCTTACCTGGTAGTATTACTACTGAATATAAAGTTTCCCCACATCTCCATGACAGAGATTGAATGCTTCTTATTTATTGTCCTCTCCTCGGGTTGTTCTAAGAAAAACTAACTTTTACACAGGTGGTTTTAAGAATATTTAAAATTTATGCTCATTTCATATTCCTAGTTGTTTGGATGCATCCCTTTAGCATATTCAGGAAAATCCTTGGCTATAAAATAAAACCTAAATTAGTGATATTTCCTCATGTATCATGACCTCATTCATTTCCAAAGCTCATTTTCCAATATATAGGTTCAAGGCAGTTGAAGTCATGTTGGCATTGTTATGAAATTGATGAAAATAATTTCCTCTCAATTCAAAACAAAATCCAACTATGATTATGTTGTCACCTTTCTACAGGTGGCTGTAGATGTGTTATATATATCTCATATCCCAACCATGATTATGCTATGGGATCCCTAAGCTGCAATAAAACTGTAACAACTGCCAATCCACAATAAGTATCAAAATGATCCTTTTATTACCACATAGTCAACAAATAATAATAAAACATAACTAATTAACACCCTTTTGCTAAATTTACTTTTGTACACAAAATTTATGGATAGTGGAGGAAAATATAGGTAAGAAGGGTATGTTGTGGGTGGCCAAAAGGGTGCAAAAAGGTGTAAAATAAGGGGCTTGTCAATAAGTACTTTTTTTTGGCCATGAGAGGGGGATGAACATAGATCTATATTATATATTGAAAGGGATACAACAAATGAAGTTACCATAAGTCTTTGCTACAATTCCATCTCCATGCTCATTGAGCTCATCCTTTTCCATCTTTTCTTAGCTGGAAAAAGAAAGCAAATATCTCCATATTGTGGCAAGAATAATATGGATTCTTAGCTAGGATTATGGTTTCTCTTGTGTTGATTCCCAATATTCAATTCATAGTACAAGATGACAAAAAAACTATTTGATTGCTTTCCACTACCATGAGGATGCTTGATAATAGACTTACTGTACTCCATTCTCATTGATATGGCCTCTATTTATAAGAAGATAGTGAAGGCCAAGAGATAGGTTCAAAGAATAGGAAGAAGGAGAAAACAATTCATGCACAAGTTCCATGCTAAATAATGCATGATGGCCAACCCATCTCTCATTTATCTCTTCAAAATTATCTGAATGTCAAATATTGCGGGGCTGGTCGTAGGTTTATTATTGATAATCAGTATTCAACCATAGCTTGAGTATTAGCAACATCTAGTTTGTCACCCTTTTTCCTAATAAGGGCATAGTTAGTCTTGAAAACTATGTTTTGGAAGTGATTTCTTAAGTACATCTCATGATTTAAACAAAATCTTAGTACCCAATTCCATTCAAGGCTTTGGGTGATAAATGCAAGTTTATAAATTATCATTTTATTCTTCTTGGATGGTTTCATTATTGTTATTAGCTCAAATTTCCTATCCTTCCATTCCATCGAAGGTATTCTCTTATTACCATGGGGTTTATTTCATGGTTTTCTCAAACTTCCGTAATTACTACTTAAAATCCTTTCTTAAATGTATATTTCGATTTTATAAAGGGATGCTCCATTTGTAAAGGTACCCATAGGTCAAAACCTAGAAAAAGATCCACGTAGTTAGCTTTTACCACCTAAAAATTATGTACTTGTCACATTTGCACAAGTTCACCAAAATAAATCATCAAAATACATGTTTTCCACCAACGGCACCTCATTTTCCACCTTCATTACACCTATGGAAACATTTGAAGAAAACTTGGATTTGGAACCATTAGCCGTAATAAACTTTTTACCCCTAATAAGTTGTGGCTAGTGTAGAAAGTACTCCCAAAACCTACATTGGCCCATAAAAACCTTAATTTTGTTTATTTCTAACCATAATCTTCTAGAAAAGGAAAGTAGAACTTATAAATGGACATTTTAAAACCTTAATTTCTATTATTAGACTTGAATTTCTCAATTAACCACAACTTTCATGACCACTTCAAGGTAGTTTAACCACTACTTTCTTATTAATAAAGACTTGAGGTCTCTCCATCTATCATCCATCCACAGAGAATGGGTACATGCTACCAAAATTATGCCAAAAAATCTCAAATATTCCTTCCTCTTGATGATATTTTTTGGATCTTCATGCTACTTGCAACCAAGGAGGGAATCAATATAAACCATGGAAGAAAATGATCCTCCCAAGGAGGAGATTGTGGAGCCATTTGTTCATCAAAATTTTCTTTGTAGGTAAAAGTATGTATGCCTTCTATTAGAAATGAAGTTATTATTTATATTATCTAAATAATTATAATAATATTTATGTTTGTAGTTCGTTCATTTAGGTTCCTTTTATATGGATAGATTAGGGTTTAAAATATCATAAATATTATTTGGAACACATTTTTCATGTTTTGAGATTCATGCTTATTTATATCTAAGTCACTACCCTTAGATTAGAGAAATTTTACACCATTGTTATAGTTTACTACCAAAAATTGGCAACTCCATTAGACCAAAGAAGCATTTATTATTGCTTTGTTGTGGGCATTCATTTACTTTGTTCAGGTAAACAGGGTATTCCATAGAAGATGAACACATTAATTAACCAATCACATGACTAAATCAAAGATCAAAACAAAAGATTTTTTATGTGGTTAAAACCATCTAAGAGGGAAACAATCCAAGACGCCAACCAACGTGCCAACTTGAGGAAATTTATTAATGCAAAATAAAATATTCTACATAAGAGAGTTGTCACAATCAATCATCAACCATGACCCTCCATGCCCTCTAAATAGAGACCAAGGAATAATTGGGTGTTAAACCACAAATTAATAGCTATTAGTATCAAGGAGACTATGAGCCATTAGATCACTCTATGTCTATAGCATATCATGACCATCAGACTACAATGCCACTAATGCATACTAAAGAAATACACTAAAAACACACTTTTACCTAATAGACACATTAGACTAAGTTGAACTTAATTAACTCCTAATTGTCTAAATATCCTAAAATACCCCCTTAAAAACAACTTGGGATAGGATTGAAGGATCTACAAAGGTGACATAATGGGAGAAAGAAGAACGAAATAGAGCCTATCACCCTACCCTCTTCTTAATGGTGAAAACGTACCAAAACCCTTACTTTTCTTGTTGTTGTGAGGATGTTTCTTCTTTAGATGTTTGTTTTTATCTTTCTTTTAGGTCACTGGGGCCTTGTTAGATGTACCTATAATGCTAATCATTCCAATATGTCGTTCATGGTTTCCAAAGACCCGTGTTACATTTGCACAAAAGTTTAGATATCATTCAAATATCTAAACACCAAACAACAACATTGAGATTTTTCTTTCACTCAACCTATAACATATTGCATCTATCTTCATCAATGATCTTCTTCCATATGCTATCCACTTATGACATTTCCTTTGCAATATTTGGTGCATTTTCTAGTTATAGGTCATTTATAAGTTATAAATGTCTTCAGAGTTTCACTTTTAATTGAGTATTCAAATGAACATATTGGTTCTCTTATACATAACTATTTTTCCCTCCACCCACTTTTCATAACTTCCATAACCATTAGGTAGGACCTGCAGCTTCAATTATGCTTTTCTTGTTTAGTAAAATATTTCCAAGACTTTAATTTATTGAAAGTTTTAATTTTTACAATTTATGAAGTTTCAAGGTCTAATTTTTAAAAGTCTAATTATTTAAAGGGTGCTAGCTCAATGGAAGAGCACCTGCTTTACAAGAAGGAGGTTGGTGGTTCAATTCCATCATGCCCTGACATCCATACAGAATGATGACAATCAATTTTTGGTAACAGAGGTTCTTTTGACCATCACTAATGAGCTTTGGTGACATTTTTTGACCCTCACCAAAATATGAAATGGTGACAGTCAACAAATAGCACCATATATACGCATCAATAGTGACGACCCTCAAAGGTCCATAACCATAAATTGTTGTTGTTGATATGAAATGGTGACGGTCACTGTCTGTCATTATAGTCATTATTTGTGACATACCTTGAATGTCATCGCAACACCTATACTTCTAGTAGTGTGACTTTTGGTAACGGTCAACAAACATCACCATATATATGCACCAATAGTGATGGCCATGAAAGATCCATTACAATAAATCATTGTTGTTCATATGAAATGGTTATGGTCACTATCCGTCATTATAATCAGTATTCATGACGGACCTTGAATGTCACCATACCACATATTTTTGGCGACTCCACCTTTGGTGACATTTGGTTTTTGGTAGCCAAGGCTATGGTCCATAACCATTTCTCACATGAAATAGTGACAGTCGCTATCCGTCATTATAAATCATTATTGATGACGGACTTTTAATGTCACTACAACACCTATACTTTTGGCAACGCCACCTTTGGTGACATTCAGTTTTTGGTGACGGAGGCTAGGGTCCGTCACCATTGCTCATATGAAATGGTGATGGTCTCTATCTATCATTATAAATAATTATTGGTGACGGACTTTGAATGTCACCACAACACCTATACTTTTGGCGACGCCATCTTTGACTGTCACCAATGAACTTATGGTGACATTTTTCGACCCTCACCAATGACATTTTTTCTTGTAGTATTCCTTAGCAACTGAATTCAAGCATCATTCATTTTCCAACTCAATAAAGTAGATCTCCTTTACATCGTTCCCTTCTTTCGTAGTTAGTTTAGTCTGGTTGTAGCATAAAAATCCAAATATAATAAAAAACAGTCTAACATAGTAGAGTTTATGGTCTCTCTTCAGCCATCCCACAAAACTTGATTCAATTAAGATTAATTTTAGAATAATCAGCTAACAGGTCTTAGGGACAATACTCTAATTTAGACAGTAACATCATTTCCATACTAATTCTAGATTTAGACTTTAATTCTAACATAAACACCTTAACAACATAAATAACTTCTAACACATATAGTTCACTTATGCTTCATCAGTTTACCTACCCTGGTTGATAATTTATTCTTACAATTTAAGAACATTAAATTGGCTAAACAAATTGCACACCTCCCCCTTAGGAGGGCACTCAGGATTTTTAAAAACTTACCACAGGGTCAAGAATGATTTTTTTTAGGATGGCCTTAAATCTGATATTTAGAAGTTTGTGGCAGAATGCCTAATTTTCGAACAAATTAAAGTTGAGACAATTAGGACACCTGGTTTTTTAGAAGCTTTAGTCCTTCCAGTTTGACATTTGGAGGAGGTCTTAATGGATTTTATCACGGGTTTACCCAAGTCTAAAGGAAAGAGTGACATCATGGTGGTAGTTGATAGAATTACCAAGTATGCACACTTTTGTGCATTATCTCATTCTTTTAAAGCCAATACGATTTCTACTGCATTTATGGAAACAATTCAAAAGCTTCTTGGAAACCCAAAGATTATTGTAAGTGATAGAGATACCCTTTTTCACTGGAAATTTTTGGACAAAATTATGTTCTTGTTTTGGTACTCAATTAGCTCATATTTCATCTTATCATCCTCAATCTCATGGGAAAACTGAGATAGTGAACAAATTTTTGGAAGGATATCTTTGTTGCTTTGTATTTGATAAACAAAGAAAATGGGTCAAGTAGTTACCTCTAGCTGAATGGTGGTATAACACTTCCTTCCATACTACAACAAAAATAACCCCATTTATGGCACTTCATGGATATCATCCACCATCCATCACATCATATTTAAGAGAAACGTCTAGTTTTCAAGCAGTGGAAGATCACATCGAGCATCAACAACAAGTTCTCCAACTCTTAAAGGATAGCCTCGCTCTAGCGCATAATCGAATGAAACAACAAGCATATTAACATCACAGTGAAATAAGTTTTGAGATAGGAGACTATGTATTTTTATGACTGCAACTGTTAGGTCCCTATAATACTAGTGATGCCCCCATTAATATTGTAGTTGTATCCCTTATTAATATTGTTGTGCCCCTATTGTCCCCATATTGTTATTATTGTGCCCCATAGAAACCCTCTATTGTTATTTTTGTGCCTTTATATTATTATTGTTAGGTCAGCTTAGTTATATTGTGACCCCTTAGGCT
This sequence comes from Pinus taeda, assembly GCA_000404065.3. NCBI lineage: Eukaryota > Viridiplantae > Streptophyta > Pinopsida > Pinales > Pinaceae > Pinus > Pinus taeda. The sequence continues at coordinate 7,862 of APFE030212216.1, read as the reverse complement.
CCTATCTATAGAAAGGAGGTTTTTTCATTTGAATCATCCAATTGTTCATTTGTGTAATGTAAAGGAGTTTTCCCCCTCGAAGAGGCTGAATCATAAGGTATTCAACAATCTTTTCTATCTTTTTGTGAGTTGGTTTCATAACATTTGGTATCGGAGCTTTGGATTCTAGGGTTTCGCTACTCCTAATAGGTCATCGTGGCATTTTCACTATAAAAAATTTTCTGCGATGTTTCAGAACAAAACAAAAAAAAAAAAAACCCATTTGAGACGAAATCGCACTAAACCTTGGGTCCAAATTTCAGAGCTTTTTGTGCTATATTTGTGGAGATATGATCTAAGGAAGTTGGTCTTTTTGTAGACTCCTGAATTACATTCCAAACAAGTGACCTGGGGAAAATCGTCATAACTTTCTCTCTGAGCAACGGATTGAAATTTCATAAGAAGGTACATAAATAGGATGGACTTTAGTTTCATGTGTATATTTTTCATATACTAAGGTCAAAAAAGTGACATGTGGCACTTCATACAAGTTCACTCTTCTGGAAAGGTCTATAATCATGTCATCTTGGGAGATTGTGCATAACTCTGCCTTGGAGAATCTAAATTCGATTAGACTAGTGGAATTGGAAAGAGGACATGGAGGGCTACTGCAGGTCGTAATTTAAGAACTGGATGATTTGAAATTACAGGGATACATCAAATTCAATATAAAGCTCCTACAAAGTGAAAAAATGTGTGTAGTTTTTTTTAAATTTTTGCATAAGCTTGTTTTGAAAAATTAGTTTGAAGGAATTCAAAGGGCATAGTAAATCATTATTATCAGTAATTGATGGCCCGAGGAAAGAAAATGCAAACACCTAGTAAGAAACCTGAAAGCTCTATCATGACTCATGAAGAAGAGAAAGAAATGCAACATGATATATCAAAATTACGAGACCAAGTGAAACAAGTGTCACTTGCACAAAAAGTAACAAAATCTAAGATGGATGGTTTAAAGAAAGATGCAGAAGCTAAGATGGATGGTTTAAAGAAAGGCGTAGAAGCTAAGATGGATTGTTTAAAGAAAGGCGTAGAGGCTAAGATGGATGGCATGGAAGCTAAGATGAATGGCATGGACACTAAGATGAATGGCATGGACACTAAAATGGATGGTATGGATGATAAGATTGACGAATTGAAGATAAATTTGAATAAGATGCTACAAAAAAAATGGTCAGTAATGGTGAAAGGCTAGTAAAGGAAAATCATGATGAGAACAAAAGAAATGTTAATCATTATTTCATAGACTCTAATGTTGGATCGAAGACCCACCACATTCCAAAATTCGATATGAGGAAGTTTGATGGCAAGGATTCCGCAACATGGATATTACAGATGGAGCAATTTTTCGATCTCAATAATGTGCAAAACACACAAAAGGTACGTATTGCAACTTTATGTATGGAACCAAGTCATTTTGTATGGTATCAATGGCTTTGCTCTCGTAAACAAATTATCACTTGGGCAATTTTTACGGAAGAATTGAAAGCACATTATGAGGATACATAAAGCAACACTTTTTTTAGCCAATTGATTTGATAAGTCTTAAACAAAAGGGTTCAATAATGGAGCACATTGAGGAGTTCCAAAAATTGAACATAAGGGTAAAATATCCAGAGGAGCATAGGATTGATGTGTTCATAGGGTCTTTAAAGGATAATATCCAACATGATGTTCGCCTTTGGGAACCTGATTCATTAGAGAAGGCATTCAGGTTAGCAAGAAAAATGGAAAGCAAAAATTATGGCAACCAGGAAGCATACCACTCACAACTATAAAGACGGAAGTTTTGTTGCTGCTAGTCTTCCACAACCTATAAGGTTGACAACACAAAAATTGGAAAGAAAAAAGAGCAAAAGGGATTTGTTACAAGTTGTGAATAGCAATACACTAAGGTTCATAAAGTGTGCCTGAGAAGAAATTATTCTACATAGATTGTGAAGGAGAAGAAAAGAGCAAGAAAGGTCAAAGAAGATATACTCCAGGAACAAAGCCTAAATGAAGAACAAATGAATCCGACCATATCTTGTAATGCATTGGCGGGAATTACCACTCCTCAAACCATCAAGATAGGAGGACAAATCAAGAAGAAAAAGGTAATAGTGTTGATTGATTCAGGAAGTACTCACAATTTTATTCATTGTAAGGTAGCAAAAGAATTGAATTGCTTCTTATATCCAGCACCGAGTGTCAAGTGATGGTTGCAAATGGAGGAATAATAAATTGCTCTAGAAAGTGCCATAATATCAAGCTATCCATGGGATAATATGTATTGACTAGCCCAATGATTTCCATTCCAATGGGAGTTGTTGATGTTGTATTAGGAGTCTAATGGCTACAATCCTTGGGTACGATAACTTTTAATTTTCAAGAACTTTTCATGAAATTTTCTGTGGAAGGAAAGGAAGTTGAATTAAGGGGTATTGCAGGGAAACCGGGAAAGATAATCAGCTCTAATGATATGACAAAGCTTCTAAAAAGGGAACAAAAAGGTGTAATTGCACAATTATGTTCGCTAGATGTTTCCACATTGGAATCATCTATTTCTCCAGATCTCCAAATAGTCTTGGACAATCATTCCAAGGTATTTGAGACTCCCAAAGGTCTCCACCTATTCGTGATCATGATCATGCTATTCATCTGATTCCAAGAAGTGTTCCTCCAAACATCAGCCGTACAAATATCACCTATGCCAAAGAGTGAAATTGAACGTATGGGTTTGCAGAAATGCTAGAGTGATGGCTATAATTCAACCAAGTCAAACTGTCGTTCTCTACTCCAGTAGTAATTGTCGGTGCACAAGAAGCATGGATCATTGGGAGCATGTGTCCGAATATAGGGACCTCAACAAGCCTCACTATTAAAGCATAAGTTTCCCATTCCTGTCATTGATGGAATTACTGGATACAATTTCATGAGATCAATTTACTTCACAAGTTGACGTCTCATTTAGGATATTCAATCAAATTAGAATGAAGACTGAAGACATTCCGGAAAACAACATTTTAGAACTCGATGCAGGCGGCGATTTAATGAATTTTTGGTATCCCATTTGGCCTACCAATGCCAACCCTCAAATTTCAAGGTTTGATGATTCAATTCTCAAACCATTCCTTAGAAAATTTGTGTTAGTATTCTTTGATGATATACTAATCTACAACAAGTCTTGGAAGGATCATGTTGAACATGTTGACAGGGTGCTACAACTATTGGAGGAAAAAACAATTATATGCAAAAAGATCCAAATGTTTCTTTGGAGTACAAGAGGTGGAATATCTGGGTCATATTGTATCTCATGAAGGAGTTAAGGTAGACCCTAGCAAATTTAAAGCCATTAAGGAATGGAGAATACCCACATCCATAAAGCATCTGCGAGGATTTCTCGG
>APFE030212209.1:5329-37397 GCA_000404065.3 Pinus taeda | reverse complement strand
AAGTTGCTATGAGAATAAAATTCGATTTTAATTCTCAGTTTAATTCAAGGAAAAATTAAATTGGAATTTATAGATTCTATTTTTATCATTTCTTGTTTCTATTTTCAACACTCCCTCTCAACAAGAAAGGAATTAAACTCGATCCCAATCTTGAACCTTTGGAATGTTTCGCATGAAACACTTCTCTCTAGTTTTGTTGGTATAGCAACTCTAGAAACAAAAAAACATCCAACCTGAATCAGAATGATGCCTCTGTCATCAAAGTCTTTGACCATTATTGCCTTTGTCAACTGGAATATCTACGCTTATATTGACTCTACATTTATACATTGTTGTCAACCATCTCCATGCTTCTTCAGTATCTGACTGCTCTAGCCTCTGTCACTTTGATCTCTGACTGCATCAATCTCACTGATTCGTCTCGCTACTATGTACTTTGGACTCTCATAGAAAGGTATGATCCATGAGATAAAACCACTCAATTGAACTTTCCCATTTTCATCCCTCTTGGGACTATCACTTCACATCACCCCACCTCTCACCTGGACGTATGGATGCATGTGATCCCTTTACCCACTTGGCTTGAAATTTCCCCCTACTGGAGGCCTCTACATGACTGGATGCCTCTACTCAGTCTCCTCTCCACTTATCCAATTGTGTCTACTCCACAATTGTCTGAGACTGCTTCTAAGAGTTCTTCTTCTCTGCTTGAGTGGATCTCTCCACTCAGTCTCCTCTTAGCTTCTCTAGTTGCAGTTGCTCCACAATTTCTTGAAGTTGTTTCCGAGGGTTCTTCTAGGTCTTCATGTCAAGAGGTAATTTACTCTCCCTCTCAACCACCAAGTCTCTAACCTTTTCCTTGCTCCTCAACGCTTTGCATGCATCTTGAAACTCAAGAGCATACAGGTTCTTGACCCGTGCACCAATCTGTTTCACCTGTCCCGTGGCGATGTGTATAAGGAAAACCTTTCCTTTACTCAAAAGAACATCATAGCCATGGTCTTCCAATACCGCAACTGAAACAAGATTCCATTTTAGTCCTAGAACATACATCACATCTGTGATCATGAGAGGGGAGCTAGACTCCCTGTGAAAGGTAGTTGTACTGATCTCGGTAGCTCTATAACTCCCCTCATCTCCAAGCTCTATGCTCTGCTTGAGGTCCTTCCCCTCCAAATCACTAAATAGATCTCTATTCCTTGTGATATGGAATGAGGCACCACTATCAAGATACCACTCACCTCCCATGGAAGTGTCGGCCATGTAATGAGAGAGAAATCAAGTTCGAATTGTGATGTTCCTGCTACTGTCGGCTCCTTCTTCCTTGATTTCTTCTGTGGGAAGTTCTTGGCATAGTGCCCATGCTCGTGACAGTGAAAACACTTGACTTTTGTCAAGTCCATCTTCTTTCTGCCCTCCTCACCTTTGGACTTCTTTTCCTTGGCCCACTTTGCCTTACTCACTAAGGAAATATCCTCTTCCACTTCCTTGGTAGAGGTCCCATCTTTCATGTTCCTCCTTATCTCATCCTGCATCAAATCTGACCGTAGTCATTCCCAATATGGTAGCTTCTCCTGGTCATTGATAAAGTCCTGATCATTATGCCAACTCTTTGGGATTTCAAGAAGATCAAGGCTCCCCATATCTTCCTCAGTCCCGTCATTACGAAATTTTCTAGAAAAAGAGTTGATTTTAAATCAGTGATATCTCCCTCATTTGAAATCTGATTCGAACAATTTATTTTCTGAATTTGTGTAATTTTTCGCAAGGAACCTAGATCTTCTATTTGTTTCTGAAAATTCTGCACAAATTTTTTTAGATCTGCTCTACAAACTCATGGCCAAAAAAATAATCTTGCTCCAATACCATGTAGAAAATCCTATAGATTCACAAGCTAATGCAATTTGCTAAAGCAAGAGACAAGAATCTGCTTCTACGCTTTACAGTGGAAGCCCATAAAGAGAGAGCAAAACAATAGTTGACAAGAGGAAGAACATCAATGGCACATAACAAAATAAATATCTAGGGAAATCCACAGCTCCAAACCCCACTATCTGTATTGTATTAATATGGAAAATCAAGATGAAATTACAATGCTTGTTCTCTTTAGAAAAATCCCAGCACTCAACAAATTCAATCTCTAACTCATAAGCAATCTCAAGGCCAGATCATAGCCAATTCAAAAGCTCTCAAGTCTCTATTCCATTGTGCCCTTGGTCATAGAATGCGGATGAATACAATATGCTTTGCTCAACCTTAAACTTAACCTGCACAAGTATTTCCTATCCTCTACTTGATGAACTCCTTTAGCAATACTTAGCCAAATTTCCAAGCCTCTAAGCTACTAATTCTTTGCACAATTCTTGAGAGAATTAGCCCGTATTTAAAGGGAAATTCCTCAATTACTGAATGCATGCACTATCAATGCAGCTCATAAAAATCTAAAATAAATAGTATACTGTCCCTACACTCTAGTCTAAACTTGGTCTTTCTCAGAATCGACATTCATGCGTTTCTGATGAGGGAATATTTTGTTAGCTAGAGTAGCACTAGTTGACCGCACTAATGAATCAACTGACTGTTAACTCACTATTAGTTCCTCAAATAGTTTGGAACTAATTTAACTGGACTTAACTCAATAAACTCAGTTAACTAATTACCACTCATACTTAACTCATCCTGGACCCCTATAATATAGGGAGAACATATACATGACTTCAGAAAGAATTCCAACTCGAAATTCCTAAGTTAACTAAGTCAACTCACTCTAGTTAACTATTACAAGTTGCTATGAGAATAAAATTTGATTTTAATTTTCAGTTTAATTCAAGGACAAATTAAACTGGAATTTCTAGATTCTATTTTTATCATTTCTTGTTGTTATTTTCAACATCCTCAATAGTAGAGGCAAGCAACGGTATTTGAAATATAGGCTCAAAAGAGACAAACCAAGCATTATGATTATCCAAGAAACCAAAATCTCGAAGAATAGACTAAAGGAAATTGTCATGGGTTTCAAACCCCAATACGAAGTGGTAGATCAAGATTCCAAAGGGAGTGCAGGCAGACTTGCTATCCTATAGAACCCTGCCAAGATTGTATTTGAGGACTGGGTCAGCATGCCTCAAATCCTCATAGGAAAATTCTAAGACATTGGTACTCGTGATTGGGCTCTACTCACAGGGGTATATGAGCTTAATATTCTAGGATAAAAAGGGGTTTTCCTCCATAACCTAGGAAAACTAACTAGCCTATACTCGGAGGAGATTTGGATTCTTGGCAGTGATTTCAATCTGATCTCATCATTGGAGGAGAAGAAGGGAGGCCTTCACTGTATTGATGCAGAGATGAAAGTGTTTCAAGACACCATTATGGAGCTGAAATTAGTAGATATGAAAAAAATAATGACATGTATACCTGGAACAATCAACGCATGAGACCACATTATCGCGCCTTGATATATTTTTGGTCTTTGAGCAAGTGATTAGTAGACATATTTTTCTCAAAGCCTCCATCCTCCCGAGCATGGGATCAAACCATTGGCCGATAAAGATGGAGATTGATTTGAAAATGCCCCCAAGAATCGTCCCTTTCTCTTTGAATCTTTCTGGATAAGGCACCCTTCATTTATGCAAAAAACTTAAAACTAGTGGAAGAGAGCATGACTCAAGGTAGGAACCTCATGCACACATTTCATCTAATGTTAAAAGACATCAAAACTCAGGTCAAGCATTGGAACCAGGAGGAGATTGGTAACATGAAGGAAGATCATAAGCAACTTCAAAGATGAATACAAGACATCCAAAAAAAATTAATCAATGAAGGAAGATTTGAAAACATAGTGGAGGAAGAAGATCAATTGGTGAACCAACTAGAAGAAAGAACAAAATAAGAGGAAATTTTGTGGAAACAACAATCCAGAATATAATGGCTCATGGAAGGTGAGAGGAACACTCGGTTTTTCCACAAAGCTATGATTCAAAATTAGCAACATAATAGAATATTTTCCCTTAAGGATGGTTTGGGGAACAGACTGGCTCATCATAAAGAGATGGGAAACCTGGTGGTGGATCACTTTCATTCCCTTCTCTCTGAACCCCCCCAGGATAGATCAAAAGTTATCGAAAGAATCACTCGACATATTCCACAACTCATTTCCAGAGACCAGAATATGACCCTCATGCAAGATGCTACTCTAGAGGAGATAGAGGGTTTTGTCAAGGGAATGGCCAAAAATAAAACACTCAAGCCAGATGGATTCAAAACAGAAGTCTACCAAGCTTCTTGGAGCTTTATCAGGAAAGACATACTTAATGTGGTGGAGGAATCTCGTTGAAATCAAAATGTAAGTCCTAGACTCAATTTCACTTTCATTACTTTAATCCTGAAAACTTCTAAAGATGAATATCCTCAAGCTTTTAGGTCTATTTCTTTGTGTAATGTTATTTATAAGATCATTTCTAGAGTTATTGTCAAGCATCTTAAGCCCCTCCTTCCTTCTCTTATCTCTCCTGAATAAACCAGTTTTGTAGAAGCTTGAGAAATCCTTGATGGTATCATTACTTCATAAGAAATTGTCCACTCCTTGAAGTAGCCTAAAACCCCTAGCATGATGATCAATATGGATATTTTGAAAGTTTATGATTTCCTAGGATGGGCTTACCTTATTAGTATTCTTAAACCTTAAATTTGTTTTGACCAATGTTGGTTGAACTGGATTTTTTCCCTTATCTCGTCTCCTATTTTTTCTATCTTGCTCAATGGCTCTCCCACTAAAACTTTCAATCCTTCTCGTGGCTTAAGACAAGGTGATATGATCTCTCCTTTTCTCTTCATTCTAGCAACTGAGGGATTGGGTAGATATCTGAGATCGACGGTTCACTCATCCCAAATCAATGACCTTTGTCCTTGGGGCAATAATATTCCCATTACCCACTAGCAATTTGTGAATGACAACATTCTTTTCTATCAAGTTTCTATGAGGGAAGTGAGAAAGATCAAAGATATTCGGCATGAATTTATGACAACCTCGAGCACCCTAGTTAACAATGAGAAATCTAGCATATTTTTCTTCAGTACCTCCATGAACATTCAAACCTTTCTTGCTAGGTTTCTTGGCTTTCAAATAGGCTCATTACCTATCAAATATTTGGGCATGCCTATGGTGTTCAAATCCTTAAATACTTGTTGTTGGAAACACCTTCTCCAAAAGATCCAGACAAAACTCAGTGGTTGGGCTTTTAGAGCCATCAACCTGGCAGGCATGACAATTCACCTAAATTTTATTTTTACAGTCTATCCCTATCTACCGGATCTTTGGAATGGCCGCTCCCAAATCTTCATGTACAACTATGGTAGACATTTTCAAAACGTCGACCAAATTTTTTGAATAGTTTTTCATAAATTTTTTATTATTTTGATTATTCTTGGCTCCTTTAATTATTTGTAGGGCCTTAGCTCCTTGTTTTATGTTTGACTTTGATTATTTCATTGTTTTTTTGGCTCCTTTAATTATTTGTAGGGCCTTAGCTCCTTGTTTTATGTTTAACCTTGAATTATTAATTCAAAGGTTTTTTGTAATTTTGATTATTTTAGTTTTGATTTTATTTACATTTTTTATTATGTCATTGTTTTTTCAAAAAATATTATTATTTATTACTAGGGTCTTGACTCCATTAATTATTTTTAGTACTTAGCTCCTTGTTTTAGGTTTGATTTTGAATTTTTTATTCCTTTTAATATAATTATTCAACTATATATCAAACCATAACTTAATATTAGATTTTTTAAATATAATTTGATCTTAATAATTGATGTTGTATATTAAAATATTATTTTTAAAAAGTAGCCCTTTATTATAGTTGTTAACTTTACTAAGGGTCTTTGTAATGCTCTTTATTTAATCTAGTGCCATGATCTACCTCTTCATCTTGCACTGACGATGCTGTTCATCTTGTACTAACGATGAACCACATGATTTGCCTCTTCCACCACATGATTTGCCTCTTCCACATTGATGGTTTGAAACCCGACAAAAATAATCTTATGTGATTAGTACCGAAAGTATTTTCTTAATTATTCAATATGGATCACAGAATTCAAAACTTAACAATGTATTTCTACTTTTTATATATATATGCCTATTCCAAAAACGTAAATACATCAAGTAGATTTGAACCTTGAACCTCTCAATCGTAACAATTCATTTTCACAACCATTACTAGTTGAGTTGTCAATAAAGACTTGGTGAATTAATTAAAATACAAATAAAATAATCCACTTTCCTATTCTAAAAAAAATTGAAAAACACTATCAATAAATAAAACCAGAAGAAAGAAGAGAACAAAGAAAATATATCTAATCCTATAATATATATAAGTATAGTACATATAAAACTTTTAATATTATTAAAAAATATAAATATATCTATAATCAAAAAATAAATAAAACATTAAAAAAATATTAACACTATATTTTTAAAAATATAGAATAAAAAGGTAAATTTTAAATTTTAAAAATATAATAAAACAATATTAAAAATATAAAATAATTAAAAAAATAATTATAACTTTAATTGAATTTGAAAAATATATAATTACAATCAAAAAAAACAATATTATCATTTGTGATGTTTTATAATTAAGAAGTTGAAGTAAAACAAAAAAATATCACACTAAAGTCCAAAGAGAAAGGAGTTAGTGTTTTATTTTATTTTTTGTAAATTAGACTAATTCTATTAAAAAGAGAAGAGTATAGTACAATCAAGCTTGCATGCAAGCGTAGCAGAAAAGCAAGGGGGCCCAAGGAAATAGGCAGCGCCATGCTCCTTGGCTAAGAACTAGGAGAGGGCAAATGAGAACATGGAATAACAAAGAACCGAAACTAAGCAGAGAGAACTACCCTGAGGGGATTGTTACTGTCACACGACTTTTTTTTCCTTTTTTTTGCTTACTTTGACCCATTCAGTGGAATTTGGCTGAGCCGAAACCAGTTGAAGACTGTTCTGCCCTGACGGTGGAGCATCCTTCTCAGAATCTGAGGAAGAAGTGAGATGAGCACGTTTCTGAGAAATCTGAGAGACGGAGGGGTTTGCCGGATCATCCAAGGGAGCGTCCAGTGGAATCTCAGCGTTCATTCCGTCTGCAACTATTTCCTCCTCATCTGAACTGGTGGAGTCTGAATCTTCCATAGGCGGAGGAGGCGCACATGGGTTCCAACTTTTGGACTTGGGCTTGCGCTTAGGAGTCTTCCTTTTGTCGAGGTACTGGGGACAGGAACTTTGGAGATGTCATGTTTGATGACAATGGCGGCAGCGGAAAGCTGTGTTCTCGTAATCCAAGGTTTGAGTCCAATGGAAATCTCCATACTTGAGATTAATCTGATCCGGCAGTCCTCTGCTTATATCTATTTCTGCACAGAATCTACCATAAGTGTAGAGCCCATTTTCCTTTCGCGAAGAGTCTACAGCCAGGTAGCTTCCTAAAGTATCTGCAATTTCTATGAAGACCGAAACGTGCCAAAGATGCAACGGAAGGTTCGGGAGCCTGACCCAAATGGGAGTTTTGGTGATAACAGCTGTGGAAGGGTCGAAGTCTGGAAACCAAGGAGTAAGAAAAAGCCCTGCCGAGCCCCAAAACCAAGGGCCTCCCGTTAAGGCCTTCTGATAATCTTCTTCTCGGTCAAAAACCACAATGAAGAATCCTTTTGAACATAAGTGTATCTCGCTTTTTTTAGTCCAATTGGTGTGAATTCATTGGTATAGATCTGATGTGCGAGGCCATAGCCCATTGAATCTGCATACAAGTGCGGCTTCTGCATAAAGTTGATATCAATCATCAATCGCAGAATGGGAGAGATTGATTGAAGGAATATCCTCTGATTTGTCTACCAGAAAGGGCTTTGGAGCCCCAGATGGATGGCCTGCTAATGGAGTAGGCTGTGAATGGGCAGCATCTTTGTGGACAACATCTTTATAGGAGAATGAAGGGGCAGAGGAGGACTGCCTAAAGGAACCACCTCTCAAACGAAATGTAGCCACAATAGAGGCATCCTTTTGAATGTTGTAATAGAAAAGAGGAAGGGTATTCATGAGTTACTTACCCTAGTATAGCAGTCTGATGTAATAGGAGGGGATTCCTAGCCGGCTTTCAAGATTTTGCACGAGGTCCTACACAAGATCCGTAGCGCATGCCCATTGCATTGTCGTCTTGCCCGAGAGATTGACTTGGATTTGAAAAGCGAGTGATTCTTCAAGCAGATCTGGTACAGATCTGGCCCCTGCTGCCTGGTTCAAACAGATCCAGGATTCCTTCGAACCATGGCGAGGAGAGGGAGAAACTTCTTCTCTGCATTTGGCTTGATCGCCCCAGGCTGCGCCAACATTAAGTGTGCAGGGAAAAAATACTTGGAATCCTCTTGCCGGAGTTCCAACTCTTGTGATTGATGGATCTGATGCAGAGATTTTGCTCTGTGGCTTTTGCATGTCCCATATCAATGGATGGGTGACCAGATCTGATATGGGTTGAGTCTGATTTATCATATGGGCCCGATCCGCCCTGGGGGTATCTGGTTCGAAGAACCCCGGTCTCGATCTATGCATATTCCCCCTGTGCTCCTCCCAATCCACATAAATTCCATGCAGAAGCCTGTGGGCACTGTCCAGGATGCACCGGAATGCCACACTATCAACGATGCTATCCTGCTTCAGAATAAACGATCCTCTGTAACCATACAGAGTACTCAAGTTGAACGCGACCTTTGCAACTTCACGAATATCGGTTGGGAAAACTGTCTATTTCAGGTCACCGGATTCATAACGAATGACATGGCCTGGGTTCGAAGTCCACAGGCGATCAAAATTAATTCCCTTCCCTGAAAGAGCTTGGCTGCAGCCGTAAGGCCTGGCGTGCACCACGACACCGCCCTCGGGCATAAACAGGCCATTCATGAGGCCCGTCCCATCCATTCTGAATAAAACGTCAGTGACCGCCATCAAGCGGATCTGGCTCGCCATGTCCATATCTTCAAGGTAAGATACTTGGACCGTTTTATAGAAACCTGTTGCCATGGCCATTTGCTGCAGCTTATGGGCATTCGGCTCTCCCCGACCTGTTCTCAGAAACTTTTTATTTATAACACACACTTCAAGAAGAATACATATGTTGAGACCAACTGTACATCACAATGATCAATACATTAACAAACCACAACCCTTTCATGTATGTATAATATTATATTATTATTTCCACTATTGTTTTATAATTTCCTTAGGAGGCCCATTTTAAACCTCAAAACTCCCCTAATGACTGGGTGAGACTAAAAATAGTGAGTGTTATCTCTCATCCTTATGTTCACAGTAGGTTTCCCACTAGTGCTTAACATGGGGGGCGACTTTGAGGAGTGCAAAAGTAATATTTTATTGATTGGAAAGTTCATGAGCATAAAAATATGCTTCCAATAGATTTAACTATGTATCTATGATACCTACATCCATCTGGGCTTCAAATATGGGAATTTAAACTTTGACTTGTACCTTAAAGGGAGTGGCGCCTCCATAGTTGCTGCTTGATGAAGATGTGTCGCCTGTTGGTAGTCATCGAAGGATCTGGGAAAAGTTGTCCATCATCAAATTCTTTTGTCACTCAAGGGATTCTTCAAGAAATATTTTGAAAGGATCTCTTACTCCATCATATTTCTTTTCTTCTGCCATGTGAGGTCATCAGGGTTTACGAGGCTAGTCTTCCGAAGTTTCAACCATTCGATCCCTAACTCCTTATACCCTGACCTCGTTGGAGACATGCAAAGAAAAATAGAGAAAGAGAAGACCACTCTAATACCACTAATCCGGACTTATGCATGAATACAACAGAACATGATATAAACATAAACATAGAGATGGGAGTAGAAATAAAACTTCATTTCATTAGCATCAAAGAACTAAAATATGCTTACATACAAAATGGAAATAAACTAGCTCGGTCGATCGTAGCTTATCTATTAGAATATATGTGGTAGATACATGCCTCTTAACTATGTTACAATGAGACTCAAGGGCCTTTTCATTATTGAACAACAAAGGGAAACCCTAAATAGCCAAAAACCTAACTCTAGGAGATGGAACGCCAAGGTTTGTGGTCCTCGTTGGGGTAAGTTGGGGAGCCGACATCCTGAGGTCGTAACTTTGTTATGTGATCTTTGTTTGGCATGTATAATATCTCGTTATAAATATCTCTCTGAGTACTACAATATTTGTGAAGCCACCTACCTATGGTTATGGGCCTCCGAAGAACCTAAAAAACCATTTTTTAAGGGGTCAAAACAACTCTAAAAGTTCAGGACCCAAACAATTGCTAAAAATACTAAATGATACTATAATCAAGGAAACTGATGAAACTAAATGGAGGTCTAGGTGGAATAGGAAGGTTGACACCAATATCCACCTAGATCATTTCTCCCCCCTTAGGAAGAAATTGTCCCCATCGCGTGTAGAGCCTCTATGAGGTGAGAAATGTTTTGTTGAACATGGTCCTTGGTGAGCCACTTTCCATTCACCCTTATTTGACAACTCAATGTAGATAGATCCTCTATCGATGAGTGTTTTTTATATGTGTCCATGATCCTATTAGTTTTGGACTATTCTATACAAATTGGTTTGAGAACTGTTGATGTCAATTTCTCATCAACATTGGATGTGTCTAACAATAGGGGAAAGTATGGCCGCAACTGGTTTACATTGAATACTAGGTGCAGGCCAAGGAATGGAAAAATGATGAGCTTGAATTCATTGTACCCTAGAGCCTTAGTGATGGTGTAGGGACCATATCGGAGAAGGAAAAACTTGTGGTTGGGCCCAACAATGAACTCCTTCTATAGATGTAACCAAACTTTGTCACCCACCTAGAACTTGTGTGGCACCTGATGTTGATCATTACGCTACCTATACTTTGAATTTTCTCTATCCAATATGTCGTGGACCTACTAGAAGATGTGTTGAATGGGATTAATTAAGTTCTTATCCCTATTAGCTTCGAACTGGACATGATCCAAATGTGGCTGAGTAGCTACAAATAGTATGGCAACATCAATGGGACATAGTGGTTGGAATCCTGATCCCACCTGAAAGGGTTTTGCCTAATTGAGTTGTGGAGAGCCCTATTATAGCTTTGTTGGACATAGGGGAGGCTATCATCCCATGTGTGTGGGTGCTTCAAGTTGTACATGCACCGGATATGCACAATAATCCTGTTAACAACCTCTATTTCTCCATTAATTTGGGGATGAAAGTCCATGGACATAATGAGCTTGGTATCCAAGAACGACCAGACGCTTGACCATAATGCACTTAGGCACTAGCTATCCCGATCTAAGCTAATGGACCGTGGGATCACAAAGTCTACCCATACTCATTCAAAGAAGAGTTTGACAATGGATTATGTTGAGATACTCTTCTTGTAGGCTTTTAGAATGGCCATCTCCTTCGATGACAATGAAAAATAGTCGTTTACATGCTTGATAGAAGGAAGGCCTAACATGTAATCAATAGAAATGGATTCCTAGGGCTAGCTAGGAGTAGGAAGAGGGGTATACATGCCTTACTTCTTGATTGTAGGTTTGGAAATGGCACAGGAAGTGTAGGATCTGATGTACCTCCCAACATCCTATTGAAGGTTTGGCAAATCAAAATACTTCTGCAGTACTGCCACTATCTTTGCTACCCAAAAATGTCCAACAACTCGACTGTAGTGTGCCTCCCAAATAATCTTGACTCGATTGCTTGAAGGTACACATAAGTGTCTTAGGTGGCATAATAACACATCATGGAGGTTAAAGTCTAGAACCTTCCTACCTTCTAGGAGCATCTAGTATGTGGTGTTGAATTCTAGATCACTGTTGTAAATATGTGGCCATTCCAAAGTGTTGTGTCCACAAGAGTTGAGCACAGTGGTCAGAGCCATGATCAGTAGTTGGCTAAGGCAATCTGCAACATTATTGGTGTTTCCCTTCTTGTACTTAATGTCCAAATGGAAATATTGTAGGTATGTAGACCATTTTAGATGGTGATCATTCTGTATATTTCCTTGTGTCTATATGAATCGTAGGGGTTGGGGGTTTGTGTGGATGATTGTTTCCCTCCCCATAATTTAATGCTTCCATTGTCAACAAGATTGCATAATGGAATGCATCTCTTTGCTATAGGTGGCATACTTTTGGACTGTGTTTGAAAGTGTCTCACTGTGATATGCCACTGGATGCCCCTGCTGGGTAAGATCTACACTAATATCATAGTCATAGGAATCTATCTCAATACCAAATGGTTGTTGTAGGTCTGGTAATGTGAGAATTTTTACAGAGTAGAGGAAATGATTCAATTTAGAAAACACCTTCTGTTTGGATTCAGACAAAAAGAACTTTTCTTTTGATCTCCACTTGGTGACTTGAATCAAAGGCAAAGTGATATGAGATAAACCAAACACGAACCTGTGGTTGAAATTGGCAAGACCTAGAAAGTTGTGGATCTCTATTAGAGTGGTTGGAGATGGCCAATCCCAAATAACTTGTATCTTGGCTAGGTCCACATGCACACAATGCTCATCAATGATGTACCCCATATATTGAACATAGGTCATACCAAAAGTGTATTTCTCCAAATTGGTACACAATATTTGTTAACGCAAGGTTAAGAGGACCTATCAAATGTGGTGAAGGTGTTCTTCCCAACACTGGATGAAGATAAGGAAGTCATCTAAATAAACTACCACGAATGAGTTGGTGAAGGGTCGTAACATGTCATCCATTAGCCTCATGAAAGTTGTTGGGCATTTTTTAACTCGAAAGGCATGACCAACCATTTGAAAAGGACCTCCTTGGATTTGGAAGTAATCCTCCACACATCAAAGGGTTTGATTGATACCTGGTGATAACGAGGCTTCAAGTCAATATTGCTGAAATGTTTGGCCCCCTTGAGCTATTCCAAAAGGTCATCAATCCATGGGATTGGATACCCATTCTAGACAATGATCTTATTCATCGTCTAATAGTCAATACGGAGTCTCCAGGTCTTTTCCTACTTCTATACCAATATGATATGGCTTCCATAGGTTGATGAACTTGGCCTGATGTGCCCTTCCTGAAAAACCTCTCAAAGCTGCCTCTTGATTTAATCATTCTCTAGAATAGAGAATCGATAGGTTGGTCCATTAGGTAGTAGTGCACCTGGGGTTAGATCGATGGAGTGATTGAGCTGACAGTGTAGGGTCACCCCTATGGGTGAGGTGAATATGTCCCTGTACTCCTCCATGACCTTTTCCATCTATTTCTAACATGCGGTGGATCCATGTCTAGAGGTTATGGATGTGGCTACAATATTATTCTTTCCTTAAGGGAGAATCATAAGGAAGACAAATTCATGGTCTAGGAAATTAACTTACTGCATTGCTTCACAAAGATCAAAGAGAGGTAGTAGGTTGTGCTACCTCTGATATCCTATATAAATTGTTGCCCAAAGTAATAATAACAGTGTGAGGACTAGACTCATACACAACATGATGCCTCCATAGGTATGGTTGACCTAATAATACACCACAAAATTAAAGAGGAGCAACATCACATAGTACCTCATATGTGAATGGCTTTATATTGTAGGAAAGGCAACACTGCTGGCTTATGCAAAGATCTCGTCCTTGGTGCAGCCACCTGATGGTGTACGGCTGTAGGTATGGTGTGGTTGGTAGGTACAATTGATTCACAACCTCTACTGAAATTAGGTTCTTTTTTCTCCCATTGTTGACAATGAACTACATTGGAGAACTCTTCACCCACATCTGTGAGTGGAAGAGACACCCCCCCTCCTCTAGATCTTTGGGCTCAATCTTGTAGATCCTGGTAGTGGAAACCGTGGCTAGAGTCTAAATCAATAATATACTTCCCTTTGTCATTCCTCTTGTTGGGTTTTGAATCAGAGTCAGAACATGCATATGATTCAGAAGCCTTTAGCTCAGATGCTACTGACTTCTTGGCTCGACAGTCACTTGTGTTGTGAGAGAGGCTCTTATGGAACTTAGACAATTTTCTTGTGTCGTTTGTCTTCAATGTGTTTTTCTTTGATTGTAGCTTCAATAGGTTGTCCTGGGTCACTTAGCCTTGAATTTTTCCTTGTTTTGTGGTTTGGGGGTGCCTTTCTCTTGATTTAGATTCGCAGATCCAAAGTATCCATTCTTTTGTTTAAATTTCTACTCGATCTTGATAGGATATCAATGGGCGACACTAAGCGAGGAGATGTATAGGAACTCCATATCATCCTAGATGTACTTGTGTATATAGACATGGTACTTGAGTGCCAAATTCTACTAGGAATCCTTAATATGCAACTTTGCGCGAAGGATATGAAAAATATTTGTGAACTTTGGCACGTCTTTGTCACTTCCCTGCCACAGCATGGTCTACTTTATGTATTTATCTTCATATCTCATGACAAGAAAATGTAGTTCTTTATGGTGTATCAAAAATAATTCCAAGTGGGTGTTGCTGAAAATAGTCAGGGTTCTCTCTCCTCCTTTTGTTCACAATAGGTTTCCCACCACTCCTTGACATGGGAAGCAGCTTTGAGGAGTGAAAAAGCAATATTTTCTTGATTGGAAAAATCATGAACCCAAAAATAAACTTCCAATAGATTTAACCATCTATCTATGACATCTGCATCTATCTTCCCTTCAAGTATGGGAATTTAAAAGTTGACTTGTATCTTAAAGGGAGTGGTGCCTCCAGAGTGGTTGTTGGATGAAGATGTGTTTCCTGTTGGTAGCCGCGAAAGGATCTGGGAAAATTTTTCCATCATTGTGTTCCATGTTGCACGAGGGCTTCTTTGAGAAATAATTGAAAGGATATCATCCTGTTGTATCTTTCCTTTTTCCACTATTGGAGGTCATCGAGTTTTGCAAGGCTGGTCTTGCAAAGGTTCAACCAGTTTGAGCTCTAACTCCTTTTACCCTGACCTCATTGGGGACATGGAAAGTAAAAATAAGAAAGAGAAAACCACTCTGATACCAATGATCTAGAACTATGTAGGTTTGTAGTAGAACATAGATATAAACATAAACACAAAGATGAGGAAGAAATAAAAATTCATTTCATTAACATCATAGAACTGAAATATGCTTACATAAAAAGTGGAAAGGAACTATCTCGAGCGATGGTAGATTATCTTTGAGAAGAGGTGTGGTAGCTACATGCCTGTAGACTATGTTACAATGAGGCTCAAGGGCCTTTTTATTACTAAACAATAAATGGAAACCCTAAACAACTGAAAACCTAACCCTTGAAGATGGAATGCCAAGAGTTTGTGGGCCCCGTTGGGGTTAGTTGGGGAGGCAACTTCCCTGGGTTGTAACTTGGTCATATGATCTTCATTTTCCATGTACGATAACCTCGTTAGAAAAATATGTTCAATTAATATAGGATTTTTTTCAGGCCCTTACCTACGGCCTGAAGACGTGACAAACCTCAAAAAATGTCGTTTAGGGGGTCAAAACAACTTCAAAAGTTTAAGACTTAAACAAATTGCTAAAAATAGTAAATGTTGTTATAATCAAGGAAAATAATCAAACTGAATGGAGGTCTAGGTTGAATAGGAAGGTGGAAACCAATATCCACTTGGATCAGTTCCCCCCCCCCGCCCCACTTAGGAATTAATGGTCCCATTGCGTGTAGAACCTCCATGAAGTGAGGGCATTTATGTTGAACCCAGTCCCTAGTGAGCCAATTTCCCTGGTGAAGGAGTTGGTCTACTTTGACAACTCAATATAGTTGGATCCTCTGATAGCGATTGTTCTTGATATGTGTGTCCATGATCCCATTATTTTTGGCCTATTTGATACAGATTTGATTGAGATCTATTGGTTTCAACTGCTCATCAATGTCATATGTGTCCAACAATGGGTTAAAGTATAGCCACAGTCAGTCCACTTTGAATATTGGGTGTAGGCCAAGGAACGATCAAATTTTGAGCTTGAAATCATTGTCCCATACAACCTTAGTGATGGTTTAAGGCCCATATCATAGGAGTTGAATCTTACGGTTGGGTCCAGTGAGTGTTGGCTTGTATGGGCCTAACCAAGGTTCAGAGGTGATTTAGCCAAACAAATCCTAGTACTACTGACCCTTTAGGCTAGTTCCTTGCTATTTAACCTGTTGTTACCAGATTACTTAACTTATCTCTGTGAGGCTAGTGATAATTAACAGTGTATCCAACAAGCATATAAGTGCACGCAATAAACAAAACAATATAAATATAAAGAATGCAATACACAAGCAAATGCACAGAAATTGGAATCAAATTCTCTTTATTATTCTTCATTCAAGATTACAGACTCGACACCACCCTACACACTTAGCTACAGGGGTCCATGCACTTAGCTACAGACTCAACTAGGCCTCTGCGCACTTAGCTGCAGACCCTCTTCCTACTACTACGACCCAATACCTTAGACTCTTACTTTATGCTCGAACCATTCATATTCATCTATCTCTCCAATTGGCTATCTTTACAACTTAGAGCCTTGCTCTATTTATACAATCCCATGGTCTGCAGACCATGGGTACGGTGACATGACATTACATTGCATTACAATACTTAGGGCGGACAGCCCTATGACTCAGCCTATACTTTGCACTCCGTGCCCACAATTCATTGTGTTTTACAATACATTTGACCAAAACTTGGGCTTTGAGCCCCAAAACATGTTGTGGGGGTATTCCATGCCCAATAGTCCCCCAACACAAACATCATGACTCACCCTCGAGTCACTTTGTCAGCGCGGAAATCTTGGCGCAGAGTTCCTCCAACTGGTCCCGTACTACTCGAAGGTCCACGACACACTATTTTGCGGTTTGCTGGACTTGTTGCATGCGCTCTTCTGATGCTTCTTTGTGAGGATCAAATCCCTGCCTTAACATGTAGAGCCCCTGCATCTGTGCGAGCTCTAATAGTGATGGGTGTGCAGTAAAAGTGTGGAATCCACAGCATATGAAGCAATATGACCTTCTCCACATCACGCAAACCATTTTCGCGGCTCTAACGTTGTGACTGGCCCCTCCGTGCTCTGCTTCATGAGGCTCTCCATCTCTAAGTGTGGGAACTTCTTGCTATCCCTGAGGTCCCAATCTTCAAACTTCATTGTGGGCATGCGGCCTAGGTGCGAGCCCTAAAACACAATTCCATCAGGGAGGAGCGGTGTCTAGAGTGCACTCTTGGTGGCATCCAAATCCTTTGGTATCTTAGTTTTCCCTTTTCATGGAGGGACATACTCGGGAAATTTCATTACAGAATGCACTAGTTGGATATCCTCTTCCATGTCCTCTGCTTCCCCTATCTCATCAACGAGAGCCTGTAGGTCCTCCTCCTTGTCATCTGTCTCAATAGTGACAGCCTTGCCCTTTTCTTCCATTGAGAGCTTACCGAACCATAGATTCCTCGAGGACATGTGGACTGGTCCCGTTGCCTGCTTATCTTTCTTGGGTCTCGACATCTGAGGTAATTTCTGGATTTCCGGCGTGACCCCAGTATCTTTGGGAACATCGTGTACCATGGGGTTTTGCGCGGCCTCATCAACGGTTTCTTCTACAAAGTCCAAACCTCTACTAGTAGCCACCATCTTGTTTGAACTGTCCGTGGTCATTCATGAACATCAGAGCTCAAATATCGCTCGGTGCTCAACACTCTGTGCTCTAATCAACTACTCAAATCTCAAGTGAACAAGTGTTGTCTCATGGCTAGTGCCTGGAGTTTTATAGTGCCTTTTGAATTCAAATTCGACCTTTCCCCATAATTCTGGGCCATCAATGATTTCTTAGCAATATATTCTCCCAAATATTGACCTTAATTTGTGTCTTAAATGCTTGCCGCCCACTCCCTTTTTCCTTAAATAAAACATCCTGTCATGAACAGTGACATGAATGGTCACTTCCCAGCCTACCCGCATGGCAACGCAACCCCCTGTGCACAGGCGCGAACCTTGTGAGATACTGATTCTGCACGCACCTCCCTTATCACGTAGCTCCCAAACAAACTCTTTTATTGTCATGTGCTCTATTTCAACTTCCTAGAGTGCTAAGACTGTGCTCCCTATGGCTAGTCAGGTGGTTGCACCACCTGTGTGAGACTCCAACTCACCTTCTAGTATAGTCCGCGAAAGGTCCTCAATTGCCTTTGCGACAGCCGGAACCGCACGTTCTACCATATGTAGTGTGCTCTCATAGTTACTACATTTGATGAGGTGCGGTCATAGACATGGCAACAGAGTCATAAATTCACGGCAACAATATTCTAATCCAGTGGTATGATCATTCGCACCTTGTCTTGTCATCCTTAGTTTATCGTTGAGACATGCTTGCTTGATCTCGTTTTCCAGCCTCTTGATCTCGATGTCCATCAAAATTGTTTTCTTCCTCAGTCGTACCCAGTCTTTTTCATGTTCACGAAGTCTAAGGTTCCCTCGCCGAATGGCTTCCTAAATCTTTATGTGTTTGACCTCACATAGCTGTATGATTTCTTCGTCTTGGTCTTCGCGCACTGTTACAACTGCGAGAGCTCTTATGGGTAGACTCCTCTTCGCATTCTTTTTACAAATTACAGTCTCTACCCTATTCCGTACCTTTGGAGTCATTTCTGCAGTCAGGGTTTTGCACATGGTCCTATAGGCCCATCAAGCCGCTAGTACATGCAGGTCCCAATTAGTGCATTTGGCTTGGTGAACCCTATTCAATACTTTGGACACCCTATCAAATGCTTCTCCGTAGGTAACTCGTAGCGTGCATCACCTTTCTTGCTGCAGCGGTTTGTTCTGATTCTCTATTCTAGGAGTAGTGTGCGCTTGTGCAGGCTGTTCAACATATGTCCGTACCCATCGGGAAAGGTGGGCACACAAGTTTTCCTGCCCCTGCTGACTAGCTCTTGTTCCAAGTTGCGGTTTTCCAAAGTGTAGGTGCATCATCCTTCTGAATCCATTCCAATCCTCAAAACTTCCTTGATGAGTACCCCACCATCGTCTGGGCGGTGCGCGTAGTGCCCACTTTAGAGCATCGAATCATTATTGTTCTGGTACTGCGTTTTCAAATCTGCTCAGGAATTCATCCAAAGCTGTCAACCCATCATATGTTGGCATATCCTTGGCTTCTATTGTCATGCAGTGCAGTTATCTAACCATCATGTTGCAATTAAGCGTTGATATTTCATGCAGCTGATTCTGCCATCGCTCTATCTCTTCATTTAAATCCGAAGTGCAGGAGCTTTCACGCTCCCATGAAATCCTTCCATCTGCAATTGGATTTACCCAATACTCTTCTCGTGCAGTTATTTTGTAAATACAATCGAGATCGTCATCACTATCATCATCGCACACTGGTTCAGTGTATCGCGCTCCTTCGGCTGGATCTAGCGGTACTACTACACGTAGTGATTTTTTCTCAAAGATCATTTTGCGCTTCTTCAGATTTATGACTTTGCTCATATTAGTGGCCCAGTCTATTCCTAGTAGCACAGGATAGGGATTAGTATCATCGACAATCTCTATCACTTCAAAATCCGCCTGCGCACTCGTACCTTCAATATCTACTATCACCCCTTGTAATCTTCCCATGGGCAAAATCTTTTGTTGGTTCACTATTCGTAACTGAATAGGAGACCATTGTAGTGCAGGTTTGCCCATGCATTGCCATGTTTGTTTTGGCATTACATTTGTGTCCGATCTGAGATCCAAGATTACCTGATCCATTTCATATTCGCCAATTTGTGCAGTCAACCTCATTTCACTTCTTGTGCGTAATGCATGCTTTCCAAGTTTCCAGACCACGTGCAGTTCTCCTAACCCCGAACACCTAGTGATAAGTTCCTGTAGTCCTTTCACTACCTTGCTGTTGTGTAGTAGTTTCATGCATGTCTATAGAAAGGTATTGAGAATTGAAGGATCCATCCTTGGTTCTAGTTGATCCTTACTACCTGAAGTGAAGGCCTCCGTGAAGCTCTTCTTAGCTTCCATGAATGCCTCCTTCGCGCATTCTAAATAAAATTTGGGTTCGTTTGAAGGAGCCTTGTGAACCCACACACTTTCTTCTGACTGATTACCTTTATCATCTCTAGTGGTCATACCGCTCCTGAGCATCATGTTTACATTTGGATCTTCTTCACATGGCTCAGACCTCGTCATTTGTAGATTCTAAGTTGGACGGGGTTGAACTACCCAATTTTCATGCAGTCTCGCTATCAATGTAAGGTAGTCTTCTGCCTCATGATAAAACTAAGTACAATACAAATGTGATGTCCTTGTCGGGTTTGTATAATTGTGGGCATAGTGCCTTGGCCCTCCTTAATTATAACAAATTAACTATTTTCAACCACTTCCTGGTCCCATTCCACCTCGACCTCAACCGCACCCCTGAAATCCAGCATGCGCCGTTCTTGCATTTAGGTCGAGGGCTTGTGTTTCAGTCTTCACCTTGTAGGTAGGAGTCCAATCCATTAGTAGTTCATAGCTTTTGTAGATGTGCTCATCATGGCCTACCAACCTGCAGAAGTTACAAAACAATTTCTGGGACTTCTGTGTATACTTCTGCAATAGATGACAATTATCTGTAGTGTCTTTTCCTCCTATCTGATAGATCGCACACCATAATGTAGGTGCCGTGCTCAGTCCTGCCTGTGCCTCAAGTCTTAATGACATCAACCATCCTCCTACCAAGTAATTCATGAACATTTGACAATAGTCCTTGTCATGCCCCTGGCCTTTGCATTTTATCCACCATACCTCCTCACGCACCTCTAGCCAAGGTGTCTTGTGATGTTTCAAACTCTGCATTTCTAGACACAGATTTTGCAGTTGCGCATGGATTTGTTGGAATCCCAAACCAGGGTCTTATATAGGGGCCTCATGTAATATCATCGCCATCTCCAAAGCTTCAGCCTAAGTGGAAATTTTTTACTGTGACAACGCCATCCTTAAGTGCAGTGTCAGTGATGCTACAAACCATGCACAATGCGGTCCATCTGTTAATGTCATGTTGGCTTCACGAACCATGCCCTTTAGTCTCTACTCCAGATCCCAAGGGGTCTCATCAAGGAGCATCACGATCTCCTTAAACCCAACGATTGATTGTGTTTTTTACTTTGGCTTGCTAAATTCCATATTCAGTGCGATCTGGATTTCTGTGATTCCTGCGTTTGAATGGTCATTAGAATGCTTGATGTACCATGTTAATGCACGATCCTACAACACGCTCACCAACGTAGCCTTCTTGATATTTTCATCCATGACTCCTTGTACCACCCATACTGCTCTTACCATGAACTAGAATTGGTCCGGATCTTCATTCCCTACTCCTCTAAATACCAGTAGTTTGATCGCACTCGTCATACTGAACTGTGGTGGTGGCGGAGGTGGGGTGGGTGGAGATGGAGGTGAGGAGGGTGAGACGGGTGGCCATGTGGGTGGAGGTTGTAAATGCGAAATGCACTGCCTTATCAAACTGACCACACTTCTCTTAGAAACTTTCGTGAGCTCCTCCTCGCTTTCCCGTAAGGGGGACATTAAGGGACTGGTTTCCAATTCTTCACTACTTCTGCTTCTGTAGATCTTCCCACTTCACATAGTCCCAAACATTAATTTATTCGCATACCCCGCTTTTCACACAATAGCATCTTAATCCAAGTGTTCAAATATTTAATATACTTACCTCATGGTCCCTTGAGGAAATGTCGCTCCGCTTCACTGTAGCTAACGGTCATATCTACCACGAACTGAGTGATAAATCCTCCTACCATTCAATCGAGCCAATGGTTCATAGCTCACGCGATCTTATCTCCTGACGCTTCTAGTCTGTGCACTAATTCCGAAGTCTACACGATTGGTTTGTCAAACCTACACCTTCCTTGACTGTCTACTAGCTTCGTGATCCATTGATACAGCTCAGAAGGAAAGGATGCAAAGAAAATTTTGTGGATTTCTGTATACAAGTAACGCTCCAACCACTATTCCTTAGATACTTGCAGATTTCTATTTTCCTACGTTGTGAACTCGTGAATCTTCTTGTCCAACCACTCTTCAATTTATTTCTTTGTGGGATTCCAGTGGCATGACATCAAACATCCCTTATGTAGATCCTAGTCTCAGCAACAGAACCATTTATTGGCTTGTATGGGCCTGACCCAAGTTCAGATGTGATTTAGCCAAGCAAATCCCAGTACTACTAGCCCTTTCGGAAACAGTCCATGAAGCGTGGACTGAGGTATCACCCGAGGTAGTATGGGAGGGTACTAGAACTAGGTTTCCGCACCTTGGGGATGTCTGATGAGCTTCTGACGGTCCGTGGTTTGACCCTGTGCGCACGTCGCTATGCGCACCTACTAGTCCCTCGCAACCTATGATGTTGCCTTTGCGCAGCCCTACTCGGGGCGTGGTCCATATTATACCCAAGTTCCTTGCTATTTAACCTGTTGTTACCCAATTACTTAACTTATCTGTGTGAGACTAGTGATAATTAACAATATATCCAGCAAGCATGTAAGTGCACACAATAAACAAAACAATATAAATTTAAAGAATGCAATACACAAGCAGATGCACAGAAATTGGACTCAACTTCTCTTTTTTATTCTTCATTCAATATTACAGACTGGACACCACCCTACGCACTCAGTTGTAGGGGTCCACACACTCAGCTGTGGACTCTACTAGGCCTTTACGCACTCAGCTGCAAAGCCTCTTCCTACTACTACGACCCAATACCTTAGACTCTTAATTTATGCTCGAACCATTCGTATTCATCTATCTCTCCAATTGACTATCTTTACAACTTAAAGCCTCACTCTATTTATACAATCCCATGGTTCGCGGGCCATGGGTAGGCCGACATGACATTACATTACATTACGATAGTTAGGGTGGATAACCATATGACTCAACCTATACTTTGCACTCCGCTCACGCAATTCGCGGAGTTTTACAATACATTTGATGAAAACTTGGGCTTTAAGCCCCAAGACATGCTGTGGGGGGATTCCATGCCCAACAGTGAGGTAGTCCTTCTGCAAAGGTAACCAAAATTTGTTGTCAACCTGGAATTTGTGTGGAACCCGTTGGTGATCATGATGTTACTTGTACCTTTCATTTTCTCTATCAAATATGTCATGGACCTACTAAAGGATGTGCTGAATGTTCTCATTAAAGTTGTTATCAATGTCAACTTTGGACTGGACATGAGATGAATCCAGCTCAATATCTATAAATGGTATGGAAACATCAATGGGACATAGTGGCTGGAATCCCAGTCCCACCTGAAAGGGGTTATGTCCAGTTGAGATATGGAGAGCTGTATTGTAGTTGTGTTGAACATAGGGGAGGCTCTCATTCCATGTGCATGGGTGCTTCGATTTGTACACACACACAATGTGCATGATCATCCTTTTATCACTTAGAAGAAACCCAATTGCGGAAAAACCCCTAAGGAAACCTCATAACCCCTTTTAGGTTGAAAGTTGGCCCTTCAACCCAAAGAGTGACCTCTCCGTAAAACTTAACTACTCTATGGTTAGTTTAGTAGAAGTTTTCTCAATTGACATGCATGAAACTACTAAAAAGCATGACAGAAGAAAATCCTTTGATTTTTTGAGAAATTGGAAGAAAGAGAATCTGGAAATGAACAGAGTTTATAATTGACTGAGGCAACAAATACTAATGGATGATAAATACAAGAAAGTACCATAAAAGAAATCCAATATTAGATACTAACATTTTCAAACATGAAAGAAAGTTTGTATAACAAAGTGGAAAATAGACAGGGAATTACAACACATGAGTTGCATACAAAATGTTCATTAAAAACTATAAATATATTCAAGACAACTCAAATATACCAGAATGAAAAATATGTTTTTCAATAATTTCCAACCCTTCTTCATTCTTCAGAAATTGTCTTTATATACATTACATAAACTGATCACAGGATTATAGTTTCAAACTTAATCATAAAATCTAAATAACCACGTACTTTATCAAATACATGCATATAGAAAAATTCCTAATCCTATTTTCATCTAAATATCATATTGTTGTTGGATTCATGGTTGGAGATAAGGATCAGTAGGTCGAATTTGGTGAGGTGACATCCAAGTCAACAACTGTGCATGAGATTTTTCCTCATGAAATCTTGAAAAATAGGGTCCAGTGATCCCTTTGAAAATATGAAATGGTGATAATTGTTAGAAAACCGAGAGAATTATTTTCTAAATGTGTCCATTGTGGATAAAAACCTTTTTGTTTTCATTTGTTCGGGATATGATTTTGAAAACAATTACTAAAACAAGAATGCAATATCCTGAAAAGAAACATTTCAAATATACCTTCTAATATTCCAAACCATAACACTTTTAAGAAAACCAAGAGATGTTTTTTTTAAATGGGTCTTTTTTGGACAAAAACCTCTTTTAGATTTGGAAAATATATTTCGATCTATTCGGAAACCTCTCCTACCTCTTTTTACAGGAAAAACAGTTTAAAAAATAATGTTTTTTGTGAAGTAAAAGAAAACATGGTTTGGCACCTTTTCCCTTTGATTGTTGAGCTTGTTTCATTACTTCCATCATCGATAAAAAAACTTGAGATTAAACATGATACTCCATTGGCGCTATTCTTTGGCCATGACAAAGTTTGAATTTTTCATTTGGTGCTGATTTTCCAGCTGTCGAAGTTTAAACCTGTTTATTACAAATAACACTCGCACTCCCATTGTCGGCATTTTAAAATTGTTTATTAAAAGAAAATCATTGACACTCCTATTGTTAGTGTTTTTTAAAAGTTACATTGTAAAACATTTGATAACAATATTGTTCTGAAAAAATTATAGAAACCATGAAAAACGTTGATAATCCCACTATCAATGTTTTCCCTATTTATTAAAACTAAAATGATGACACTAAAATTGTCAGCATTTTTTGAAAATTTTCAAAAAAGGAGTAAAATGTGATAACAAATTATGTTGATAACCTTTGTTTTGCCATCAGTTTGGGGGTGAAAGGTCATGGACTTAGTGAGTTTGGTATCCAACATTGACAAGAGGCTTGACCATAATGCACTTAGGAAGCAATTGTCCCGATCTAAGATAATAGACTGTGGGATCCCAAAGTGTGCCCATACTCATTCAAAGACTAATTTGGAAATGGCTTCTGATGTGACACTCTTCTTGCAGGCCACCAGAATGGCCATATTAGAGAATTTGTCGACCACCATGAAAAAATAGTCGTTGCCATGCTTGGTAGAAGGAAGACCCGATATGTAATCCATGGAGATGGATTTACAATGTCGACTAGGAGTAGGAAAAGGAGTATACCGACCTTGCTTCCTAATTATAAGTTTGGCAATGGCATAGGTAATGCAAGATCTGATGTAATTCCTAACATCCTTTCGAAGGTTTTGCGAATAAAAATACTTTTGTAGTATAGCCACTATCTTTTCTACCCCAAAATGTCCAGTGAATCAAATTTAGTGTGCCTCCCAAATCATCTTGGCACACTTTCTTGAAGGTAGATATAGGTGTCCCAGGTGGAATAATAACATGTCGTAGAGCTGATGATCTATAACTTCCTTACCTTTACGGAGCATATGGTATGTGGTGATGAATTATGGATCACTCTTGTAAAGTTATCGCCATTCCAAAGTCTCATGTCCACAAGCATCGAGCACATGGCAATTTCATGACTGACGGTCAGTTAAGGTAGTCTAAAACATTATTTTTATTAGCCTTCTTGTCCTTAATGTTCAAATGGAACTATTGCAAGTATGTTGACCATTTTTTATGGAAATCATTTTGCAACTTTCATTGTGTCTGGATGAAATGCAGGGGTCGATGGTTTGACGGTTTCCTTCCCCATAATGTAATGCTTCCATTCTCAATAGGCCTGAACAATGGAACACATCCCTTTTTCATAGGTGGGATACTTTTGGAGTGTGTCTAAAATTGTCTCATTGTGATATGCCACTAAATTCCCCTGCTCGGTAAGAACTGCACTAATAACATAGTTGGAGACATTTGTCTCAACCTCAAATGGTTGTTGAAGGTCTGGTAATGTGAAGACTCTTGCAAATAAGAGGAAATGCTTCAACTTAGCAAATTTTGTTGGGATTATAACTAAAATAACTTTTCTTTCACTCTGTCCCTGGTGACTTGACTCAAAGGCCAGGTGATATGAGATAAATCCAACATGAACTAGTGGTAGAAATTGGAAAGACCTAGAAATCTATGGAGCTCTGGTAGAGTGGTTGGGGTTGGCCAATCAAGAATAAATTGTATCTTAGTTTTTTCCACATTAAAACCCCACTCATCAATGATCTACCCCATATATTAAACCTGGCTCATACCAAAATTGAATTTCTCCAAATTGGCACACAATTTGTGTTGACACAAGGTTTGGAGTACCTGTTAAATATGGTGAAGTAGCTATACCAAACTCTGGTTGAAGATGAAGATGTCGTCCAAATACACTACCATGAATGAGTTTTTGAAGTGCCGCAAGATGTCATACATCAGCCTCATGAAGGTTGTAGGGTAATTTGTCAACTTGAAAGGCATTACCAGTCATTAAAAAAGGCCCTCATTGGCTTAGAAGGCATTATTCCACACATCAAAGGGTTCGATTGGTACCTGGTGATAACCAGACTTCAAGTCAATATTGTTGAAATATCTGACCCCCTTGAGCTGGTCCAGAAGGTTATCAATCCATGGGATTGGAGACTTATTCTAGACAATAATCTTATTTAGCACCCGATAGTCGATACAGAGTCTCTAGGTCCCATCCTTTTTCTATACCAACATGATCAAGCTCCCACAGGGTGATGAAATTGGCATGATGTGCCCTTTCTATAGTAGCTCTTGAATCTACCTCTTGATTTCATCATTCTCCACAACAGAGAATTGATAGATTAGTTTGTTGGGTAGCGACATGCCTCGGGTTAGATCAATGGAGTTCTTGACCTTATAGTGTAAGGGTACCCTTATGGGTGAGGTGAAAATGTCCGTGTACTCCTCCACAACCTTTTCCATCTATTGTTGTAACGCAAAGGAGCCCTATATAGAGGCCATGGATGTGGCCACAATCTTCTTCTTGCTATGAGGGATAATCATAAGGAAGACAAATTTCCCAATCTAGGAAATGATCTTACTACATTGCTTCATAGAGATAAAAGAGAGGGAATTAGGCAATGCTACATCCAGTATCCTATATATCAAATTTCCAAAAGAAATAATAATAGTGGGAGGCCTAGAATAATACATAACATGATGCTTCCACAAGTATGGTTCGCCTAATAATACATCACAAACTTCGAGATGAGAAACATCACCCAATACCTCATTTATGAAGGGCTTGATGTTATAGGGAATGCGACACTACTAGCTAACGTGGAGGTCTCATCCTTGGTGAAGCCACCTAGTGGTGTACAGATGTAGGTGTGGTGTGGCTGGTAGGCCCAACTGCTTCATGACCTCTTCTGAAATGAGGTTATTTTGGCTCCCACTGGAAAAAAGGAACTGCAGTGGAGAACACTTCACCCACATTTGTGATGGGAAGACACACTCACCCTCCACAGGATCTTTGCGCTCAACCTTTTGGATCTTGGCAGTGGAAGTGCGGACACTAGTATTTACATCAATAATCTTCTTCCTTTTTTCGTTACCCATATCAAGTTCTGACACAAAGTCAGAACATGCATCTGATTCAGAAGGATTCAGTTCGACCATCAATGACTACTTGGCTTGACACTCACTTATGTTATGAGTGGACTTCTTATGGAAATCACACCATTTTCCTATGTCCTTCTTTGTCTTTGTAGTGTTGTTATTTTCTTGGGCTTTAACAAGTTGTCCTCGGTCACCCTACCTTAGCTTTGTCCTTTATTTTGTGGTTTGGGAGTGTCTTTCCTTTTCTTCAGATTCATAGATCAAAGTCTCACTTATTTTGTTTAAATTTTTGCTCGATCTTGACAATGTATCGATAGGCGGTGCCAAGCAAGGAGATGTCCAGGAACTCCATCTCATCCTGAATGTACTTTTGGAGAAATTCATGGTACTTGAGTACCAAATTTTGCTCAAAATTCTTGATACCCATCTTCGTGTGAAGGGTATGAAAAATATTTGTGAACCCCAACATGTCTTGGTCCCTTCTCTTTTGCAGGGTGGTCCAATTTATGTATTTATCTTCATATCTCCCAAAAGGGTAATATTGTTCCTTGATGGCATCTTAGAAAGAATTCCAAGTGGGTGAGGCTGAAAATAGTGAGGTTTCTCTCTCATCCTTTTGCTCATAGCAAGTTTCCCACCAATCATTGACATGGGGGGTAGATTTTAGGAGTGCAAAAGTAATATTTTTCCGATTGGAAAAATCATGAACTGAAAAATATCCTTCCAATAGATTTAACCATCTATCTATGAAGTCAACATATATTTGGCCTATTCAAATATGGGAATGTAAAAGTTGAATTGTACCTTAAAGGGAGTCGCACCTCCAGAGTTGTTGTTGTATGAAGATGCATTGCTTTTGGGTAGTCGCCGAAGGATTTGGGAAAAGTCGTCCATCAATGCATTCCTTTTTCGCTCAAGCCCTAACTCCTTATACCCTGGCCTCGTTGGGGACATGCAAAAAGAAATAGACAAAGAGAGAATGAATCTTATACCACTGATTCAGACTTATGCAAGAATGCAACAAAATATAGATATAAACATAAACACAGAGATGTAATAGAAATAAAACTTCATTTCATTAACATTAGAGAACTGAAATATGCTTACATACATAATGGAAATAAACTAGCTCAAGCGATGGTAGCTTATATCTGAGAAGTGATGTCGTGGCTACATACCTCTAAATTGTGTTATAAAGAGCCTCAAGGACATTTTTATTATTCATTAACAAAGGGATACCATAATCAACCAAAACCCTAACCCTAGGAGATGGAACACCAAGAGTTTGTGGGCCCCATTGGGGTTAGTTCGGGAGCCAACTTCTCGAGGTCATAACTTGGTCATATGATCTTTGTTTGGCACATACGATTCCTTGTTAGAAACATCTCTTCATTTCGAGTAGTACAAGATTTACGATAGGCCCCGAGCTTTTGTTATGGGCTTGTGGATGACCTGAAAAAAACATTGTTTAGGGGGGTCAAAATAACTCTGGAATTTCAGAACCCGAAAAATGGCTAAAAATAGTAAATGCTACTATAATAAAGGAAACTGACGAAATTGTCTAGAGGTCTAGGTGGAAGAGGCGGGTGGCTACTAATATCCACCTGCATTAAAATCCCCATAGGGGCCAAAAAATCATTTATAGTTGAGGTTAGGACCATTGGGGTTAGGCATCCTTTAAGCCACAATGGTCATGTTCCATTTTGAAACATATAAGTTGTCTTCTAGGGTACTTAAAACCCTTCACCGTCTGACAGAAAAGACTACCCGAGTGTGCTAGAGCCCTGATTCAGAGGGGGTTTGTCTTAGGTCCCAGTGTGTGCAGTAATATGCGGGGCTACCCGATCTGCATAGTGCTCAATAATGATGACTTATTACCAAGAAGCTAAATACTCGATTTCCCCCATGAGACAAAGGTATCCTAGTGGCAAAAATTTAGGGCATCTTTCTTTATAGGTGGAGGTGCAAGAAGCACTAAAGCCTCATGATTACCTTGGTTGATTCTTTGGCTACTAGAAAGCATCGGCAATTCTTTTCGGAAATTTCCCTAGTACGTGGCAAAATATATCTCAACAAGGCCTGGTTACTTTGAGATAAGAAAGAACGAATAGACCTTTTAGGGCCTTTTTATTATACACAAAAGAAACAAACACCCTTTCTTGTTTGATTGATCACATAGCACAACTTAAAGGAAAAGCAACCATTTATTATTTTCTTTGTTTTATGTATGTGATTTACTCACTTTGATACATATCCCACCTTCCTCACCAAAGTAGCATAGACTCCATCTACCACCATAGGGGACCCCATGACACCTCATCACTCTAGACGATTTCAAGAAATTCCCCCACTGTCGGAAGGTGTACCAAGTCTCTTTCCATTTAGGAGCAAAAGACATTGCACAACCACTATTATTGGTTCCTCCTTTATTGGAGAAAATTTTATTAGGACCGCTCCCCCTCAAAGTAATCCTTTCACCACCCCACAAGGGAGCCCACAAACTACCCCTTTAGGGAGTCCACAAACTACTCGTTTAGGGAGTCCACATGTTACCCTCCAGGGTATCCCATCTCATACAACCTATAAGGGAACTCCTTTGTAGTTCAAAATTGTTTTGCAATGGACAACAATGCCAAAGTCCCATTTTTTATCTAATTCTCCTAGAAAGTTGACAAATGACCCCATTGCTCATAATTAGAATTGGCCCCCTATGCCAGCCAAGTTAAACTAAGATATACCAAAATTTAAAGGAAAATAGGGGGAAGATCTAGGAAACCATATAGTTACCTTTCATCTTTGGAGTTCATCCAAAAACATCACAAATGATGTAGCTCACCTATGAATTTTTCAATGCACCCTCATCGGGCTTGTAGTGAAGTTTTACATAAG
The DNA here is from genome assembly GCA_000404065.3 of Pinus taeda. Lineage (NCBI taxonomy): Eukaryota > Viridiplantae > Streptophyta > Pinopsida > Pinales > Pinaceae > Pinus > Pinus taeda. The sequence continues at coordinate 6,791 of APFE030212209.1, read as the reverse complement.
AGAAGCCTCGAGTTCCCATGCAACCTTTGACTCCATAGCCAAGTCATTCCTCACTTTCCTCCAGCTCCACCTATGTTAGGACAGTGGCCTAGAGATTCTCACCCATTTCCAACAGACATTTGTCATACATATCTTGGACCATGTCCATGAATGGTGGAAATGTTATAGCCTGTGCAAGGTACAAGTAGAAGAGGACCTCATCCTCAACTTATTTTTGAAATATCTCATAGCAAAAATCTCAAAAGATGTGGCTAGCATGTTCCCAAAAAATGAGGAAGAGACTATCAGTAAGGCTCAATAGTTTGAGCTAATTTATACTCAGTTCAGATACCATTATCACATTCTTCCAGATTCCCCTCATCTAAAGTATTTTAGACTAGAAAAACCAAGAGAATCAAGTGTTGCATATAGGTTGATCAATACCATAGGCCAAAATCAACCCGTAAACACTTTTCAGCAAGATGGAAATGTGTACCATGGCCCAACCACTTACCAGCCATATGGTGCCCCACCCATAGTGCAAACATAATCCAATATGGGATATTATCCCAATCAGTCAGCAGCCTCACAAAACCTTGCTAGGCAACATGACCAATACTCCACCATGGAGGGGGAAAAACACCCTTCCACACAAGGCATTCAATACCCTCCACATACCATAGAGGCAGTTTTTGCCTCCCATAGCACTTACACCAACCGAGATCAAGGGAATTCATAGTTCATTTTTGTTTCACCCTAGCTGAATAACCTCCCAGCATAGCCTAATGCTAGCATTAATTTCATGCAACCCTATTTCCTGTAATAACAATAGTCTTTTGAATAGTTGAATATGGAAAACCCACCAAATAACAACAAGAAGAAAAGAAATAATAAGAAAAAGGGGGAACTAAGAAAGGGGAAACAACCAGTAGCAACCCTCGCAAGCACCAGTTGCAACAATCCCCCTCACTGGAACCAAAAACATGGTAAGAGCAATAATAACCCATAGAAGGAGAAAAAGAATGCTAGTCTGAGAACTAATCACATTTGCATTATTTGTGGGGAATATTTCCAGTATACCCACCATTATCCTCAACTCCCTGAGTTAAAAATGATGAATTATGTCAGTGGATAGGGCGGGAAAAACCAACAACCTATCGTTATGAAAAACCCTTTCCCCCACCAGGGAGTAGAGAATACCCAAGAGGAACACCCCCAACAACAAGAATATCATAATCCTCTTGGAGGAAATTTTATGGATTATGCCAATCATGACATCTACATGGCAGGAGAAAACACCCTCTTGCAGATGTGAGATCGAGATTATGACAACCCTCTAAAAACTAACCCTTCAACATCATCCACTGCTACAACTGATGAGTCCCATCAATAGGTACAATTTGAAGATTAATATTGTAGGAATTTACAGGGTAAGTTCCTCAGACAGAACACCAAAAGGACACCGCTCACAAACAGATCACAG
>APFE030212208.1:0-15045 GCA_000404065.3 Pinus taeda | reverse complement strand
AAAAAGGAAGGCCAGTCTCTAGAGTTGGAGGAAAGCCAGCCTTATGAATCGACATTGAAAAGTGGAAAGCCATAGATATTGTTCCGTTGAGAAGAAAGAAGGCGACCCTAGAAAGAGGAAGAACGAAACCCGAATAATAATAAGAAAAAAGACAGTCACTTAGGGTCTCTTTGGAAGGAAGGCAAGTCAGAAGGAAAGGGAGGTTGAGAGAAAAAGGCTCTTAGAGAAGATATCTTTCATATTTACATTGAAGAACCTGGCCTTGCCCTCCTCGACCTCGTAACCTCGGCCGAGTCGATGGCGGCTTTTTAGTCGAGCGTGCTATCGCACCCTTCGGGCCTATTGTTGAGCAAGCAATCCTTCCTTACCTTCTAGCTATCTCTTTGAGGGGAAGAAAGAAGAACCTTCCCTTCTTAAAAGGTCCTTTCAGGCAGGCGGTAAGGTAGGTCCTGCTCACCCAGCTCACCCAGTAAGGTACTTCTCAACTCGATCAAGTCCTGATTCCCTTCCTTATCTAACAAATATGATCTTAGTTTATCTAACTGTGTGAAATGAAAAGTTGGCCTTTTTGGTAAGATCAATCCTTCGATAACGGTGCTATTATATATGTAATTATGCCTCGTCCTGATATATGTGGGAATTAGCTGTGGGAATTAGCACAATATGTACTTCGAGTTAGTAGCATGGCGAATCATTACTTACAAGCATGTGATGTCGTCATCAAGTGCTGTTTTCATAATTGACCAAGCGGACATATCTCTATAGAGAAGAACGTGTTTTCTTTATAAATGATGCTATCCCTGATTAGGTAGGAGATTTGGCCCTCCCTCCCCCAACCAATAGTCAGAGGTTATGCGCTTTAAAGAGTGAATCCTATGTGGGCGTTGGGCTAATTCCCCATTTACAACCCTTGACACTTACCACTTACGGTAAAGAGAGTGTTCGCCTTGGACGGAGGTTGCGAGGCTAGTAATAAAAGTTGTCATGGGTCGGGAAAGGTCCTTATCTTTCTTCCCGTAAACCACTTATCCATTAGGGGAATCTAGGGCGAATCTCTTCCCTACCTCTCTAAGTGTTTCTCCCCTACAAAGTGACTTCCCCTCCCCCCTATGAGTTCCACGCCTTTGTTGTTTCGCCCTCCCCTAGGCCGGGTGAGTGAACGGAAATGATACCCCACACTTACTTACTTACAAAGATACGGATAGGTACATCAGAACGGAGGTAGACACGCGTAGGTACACCAGAACGAAGGTAAATGCGCAATGAGGTCCTGATCTTATGACCTACAACCTACACAAACATAGGTGGTGCAGTTGGTCCTCCTTATATGTATGATTATCTCCATAGGTAGGTGCAACCAGATCTTTTACCTCGCCAACAACTACCTCGCCAACAACTACCTCGCCAACAACTCAAGTGAAGAAGAGCGAACTTAGGCACATATAAGAAATCTTGTCATTTGCCCTTGGAATATTTTCTATCGAAGTTTCCACTCGACCTTGGACTCATCACCTTCCTTATCGTCTGGCTTATAAATAGAAAAGAATATAGAAATATAGATTTGAAGTCCCCATCTGTAGGGTTTGGCTCCCCAGGATCTTGCTTCACCTTTCTCTCACCGGATCTCTCACCGGAGTCAACCACCTCACCAGCTTCCCGAGAATCTGCTATTTAGGACCCTTCCTTCCTTACTTACTTACCTTCCTCCCCGTATCTTCTCCGAATAACCCATCCGTCTACCCCGAATAGTTCTTACCTGGAATAGAGTTTGTGAGGCAAATAAGAAAATGTGAATGTCACTCTGGTCCCCACCTGATGGCTCATTAACCAAAAGTAAGTGTAGCTCGACCGAACGAAGAGTCAGTGCCCGGCCGATGGTGGCAAGTAATACCAAGACCTGCACTAACCAAGTAATACCAAGACCTTCACTAACTAATAACTTAACTAACATACGCTTTCGTCCCCATCATATCCGCATCTCACGTCCCATAATTCACCATATTTCGTACCGATAAGGAGCCCAACTACCTCCCAGCGTCCCCAGCATTTCCAGCAGCTTCGTACTCCTCAGTAACAGCTCACGGCCCAATCAACTCCACATATCACAGCCCCATCGAGGTTCAATCTCACGGACCCTTCATTCTCACAGACAATTTAGATCTCTCACTTGATTGCAGCTCTCGTACCCATCATTCTCCCACACTACCCACCCCCTATATTTATACCATACCCGCCATTCAATCCGCACCTGCCATATTCAATGTGGTGGGGCGCTCCAACGGAAGGATTGAAACTGACCCAAGAAAGAAGGATGAAAAGTAAGTAAGTTACCCATAGGTTTGTGATTCCGGAAGTTACCCAGAGTTAGTTGTTCAATCCGAGTTCGCATTCCCACGTTCAATCCGCATTCTACCGCCCGCATAAACACACGTACGTACACCTAGACCCTGTATCTTTAGGATACCGCCCAGGGCACGTATTCCGAGTGTGTGAGGTGGTCACCAATTAGGGGTGATTTATTCGACTTATGGGCCATAGTAGTAGTAGTAGTTGGTGGGGTAGGCCCAGACACTTATGGATGAGGAGATTGATGGCACACTTCATTCCCTATTCGCCCGCATTAACGCATTCCCAATTACACCCATTCGCTTTGAAAAGAAGGAAAGGCCTGGAGGGCAATAACAGATAGCCGTGGAGGACGCAGAAAATAAGAAGAAGGACCTGGTGGACTAATTCTACCGCATTGAATAGTACCAGGAGGGCAACACAGGATATCAGCATGTAGAACCTTAGCTTAGAACATGTTTTAAGAGCCCTGTTTAAAGAGCTTGGTTTAAAGAGCCCTGTTCAAAGAGCCCTGTTCAAAGAGGGTTCAAAGAGCCTGGTTTAAAGAGCGATGGCGGCCCCCTTGTCGAGTGTTCGCTTGCTCACCCTTGGCGAGAGATTGATGACCCATGTATCATTGAGTGGGATAAACGGGCCATACAGCGAAGTGTTCTTTAATGGGTTAACGCCAACTGGGATGGCTGGTATAAATGCCGGTTGGGTTTGTTAGGCTGCTCTGATCCGATGTGCTCCGTAGGGGTGCGTGCATGTGCTTCGATCCGATGTGCTCCGATCCGATGGTTGTTTCGACGGGCGTAGGCGCGTGTGGTTTGTCGTTGTTGCGGCTGGGAGCTTAATAGAAAGTACGTATTTCTCTATTGACTCGTCTAATTTCGGTAACTAGAGATAGATCGTAATTGCTGAGCTAGAAGGTAATCACTAACCTTCCAGAGCTCTTTGAGGGGAATAAAGAGGACGTTTGAACCTACTTGAAAAACCCATTTGATGTGATGCCGCGGCGTAATTACATATATAAATATCTAACTTGTATCCCGATATAACGTATCTAAATAATAGCTCCAAGGTGAGGTTCAAAATCAAACTAAAAAGGCATTTGAGAGGAGGTTGATCCATGAAAACGGAAGGGGTTTCTCGATCCTATCCATGAGCTTTCCATCTTTCCCTTGTATCCCGAATCCCGGAAGAACTCTAGACTTACTACTCAATGAAAAGGCTTCGTTAGAAGTAAGATCAAGAAGAAGGTGAGTAAAGACTGCGTCCCTGAACCCACTCAAAGTGTCAGGTTCTGTATGCGCTTTCCCAGGTCTCCCTCCTTCCTCTCAACACGTTCGAACAGCGAAAATCCCTGCCAGCTGCCTTGCTTGGAATCTCCCCACCCCAATCCCCCCAATAGGTATATGGTTCCAACTCAAAAAATGTGAAAGTAGTGTCGCTTCGAATTACACATTGGGTGGGTCATGGGTACCATACCCCTATTTATGTGGATGGAAAAATGGCTAGGCAGCTGGGATTCTCGCTGAACCCACATGTGGAAATAAGTAAGGTGGAGTGCGGACAGACTACTTTCTGACTAAACCTGAACTTAGAGATCTTACCGGCTTGCTTAAGCACTTACACGACCAGTTGTATTTACTTTTTAGAAGCCTATCTTACCTTTACTTACGTGCATGTTATCTGTTTACCAGATTTACTGCTTAATCCAACCTTTGTTAATTGAGTGCGCCCTTACCAACCCATTGATTCAGCCAAGAATCGTGGCGCGGACTATCGCTATTCATATTTCACCTACCGAACCTTTCATTATAGTGTAGGCTACCAATCCACCTTACCCTACTGATCACCTATTGCTTTAGCCAGGCAGATCAGGGGAGACACGCTATGAACCCCCTACCTTGCTGTTCAAACCCACCTGAAGACCTAGACCTATTAGCCCTAGACTACTTACTTCAGGAATGTTTTTGAGGAGGTATTGCTATAGACCTGGGATGAGATGACACAATCTTACCTTTATTTAAGTGTTTCCAAACACCCTACCTGCCTTTCATTTCATGCCTGCTACCAACCCACCCTTTCTATTTTCCACCCGTATTTGATCAATTCTGAAATAGCGTAATTACATATATAAATAATTACCAACAGCTACGCCTTATCACCTTTTGCATATTACTTATGAGCATTATATAAAGTGGATTATATCGTTAGTAACGAATCATCTCAAATCTGAAAGTGATTTACCACGAAAGGTCCCGGAGGGGCTTGGGCTTCTGAGGGCAAGGAAGCAAATATTCTTTTCATAGCGTAATGACGTATGGGGAGGAAAGAATACAATACTGGATAGGGAAGGAAGCCTGTATTTGTTTAATCGGAGGGATGCCCGAGTAACCCAACTAAACTAGATTGATGCTCGGACCGTGGGTGCCACGAGATAGAGGAAGTTAGGTTGAGTTCCAGATAGGAAGCTAGTTCCATCCGATGGGAGATGCTAACCGAGGGAGTAGAATAGAAAACGACTCTCCAGCCTTCACCCCCGGAGTGGAATACAGATGTCCTCGAGCGTGGTGGATGTTATAAGGAAAGGAGTGAAACCGGAAGGTCCCGGAGGGGCTTGCGCTTCTTAGGGCAAGGAATTCAACACCCGGTAGGGGCTTGCTTGACGCTAGGAAAGCAAGGACCCGTTAGGGGGCTCACTATTCATATGGTGAGGGTGAGCCTGCCGAACTCTTCGACCAACGCCTTTTAGTTACTTATTTGAGAGCCCAATAAGTAAATTGAAATATATATGTTCATTACGCTTTAAGGCTCAACCATCCGTACGGGGAGAAGAAAGACTAGTTCGTGTCTCCTTGACTATAAGGTAAGACCCCAAACCCCAAACAGATATTGCTGCTCGGCGAAGGTGAGGGTTTAACCCCAACAAAGTGTATTATAATAGGCGGATCATGGGCTCGACCGGAAGGAAGATCCCATCCTGGCCTCTTAACTCCTACTATTTGGGTATGAAACTAACTAACAATGTATGGGGAAGGTAAGCATTCTTATTCAACTAAGCTAAGGTGGAACTCATTGGTGGAACTCATCCTAACAAATCGGGGAACTAACGAACTCATGCAGACTAACGAACTCATGCAGCTCATCCTAACTCATCGGGGAACAAGTCGGATATTCTCTTTGGGTAGATGTTTAGTTATAAGTAGGAGCACTGTTAGAGTGCCCTCCCAAGAAACGAGCAATATATATAGACCATGCCTACCTTACCGACCTCCTTTCTAAACTCGTCCTAGGCGTCTAGGAAAGGAAAGGCAGACCTGAGAGAACGCTGTTGGGCAGACGAGACTACCGGGTGGATGGGGATGGATCACCTTACCGACTTTATTCACTGCCGAAACCCTAGGAGACATGGAGGGACAATCATGCCCACCCTCTTCTTAAGCCAGGAGCACCTTGTAGGGTAGACACTATGAACTCCCTGGTTTCCACCAAACAACCTGTCCACCTGAAGATATAGACCTGTTATACCTAGTAACACTTGAATGAATCGCTTTATGGCTACTCACTATATACCTGAAATTTGATATTAGCAGGTCGGGAGATCAATTGTATGAGCGAGCTTGGAATGGATGGGATGCGTGGAGGGACGGATGTTTCAGTAGCTCATAGGGTGGGTGGTCCCTTTCGTATAGATTTCACTGCTCTAGATGGATGGCTTGGGTAGATGGAATTAGATGGGCTTCAGGCTTTTAGGATATGGTGGGTGGATGTCCAGACCCACACTGCCAGGATATGCTTTAGAACACTTGCAGAATTCACTGCTATATTCTTCACTTAGGAGGTACTACTATTAACTACCCGAACTTAGAAGCAGCACCAGATGGATGTCTTGATTGCATGAATGGATGGAGGGATGGTAAACCTTACCCCTCTTTTACTAACAACTAGACCTGGTAGCCCTTTACCCCTTTACTTATACTTTGGAGGGACCTACTAGAGATAGAGACCCAGGATTGGCATTGGATGAAGCCAGGAAGAAAGACGAGGCACGGAGTGAATAGGCCAAACAGACAAGAAGAAAAGAAGACCCAGTAGTAGCTTCTTGTATAAGCAGCCAGCCAGACCCCGGAGATTGGATGGATTATGAAAAGAATCACCGGACATGCATTCAATTAGCTATTTGGCTAACTAAAGAAAATGAAAGTTTGGGATCCCATCTAGATCATATGCCTCCGAACCCAGATCAACGATGGGCCATTTGCTTTAGCAAAACACACATCTCAGAAGGTTGATTCGGATTGACCGGACCCACCTGGTGCCTGAATACAGAGCCCAGAAGAAAACAAACAAAAAAAGTGAACAGAATAGCCGAAGTTCTTTAAGAATGCCATAATGAATCAAGTTTGCTAAATAGAAATGATCAATGCGGGTGCCCGCTCAACCCCAGTAGATGGAGGGAGGATTATGCCTCGGAACTACGACAAACAAAAGGTTGACTTAGTCTGCGTCTGATAAGCTTTTTTTCATTGACTGGACAGAGGCGGAATGGCTCTTTTAGACCTTTTCTTTTGATCTTATCACAAATTAGGGATCAGGCCTATATATTGAATTTCGGGCAGGCTTTAGAGAAAGACCTTGATTTCAGTTTTTCCACACAACCTACCCACCTTAATACAGAGACCTCGTAGCGATGGCGGCCTTTAGTCAATAGTTCGGCAAGCTCACGATGGCGGCTTTTTAGTCGAGCGTGCTATCGCACCCTAGACCACGTGATAAATTCAGACCTTAGTAGGACCTATAGATAGTTTTTCACTTCTTCAGGCAGGATGGGATTTGATGCATGGATGGATGCATGGACTTCAAAATAGAGTATTGGTGGTTTACGGGGGGCCTTCTTACTACAAGGAGATAGATGGTTTGCTTCATTAAGAAATATTAGGTGGTACAGCATTTAGAGTAGAACTATTTCACTTTACTCCGCTCGCTGCCTATCTTCCTTTTACCTACGTGCATACTAGACCTTTTCCACCAGACCTTGACTCCAGACTTACTCCATACTTGCCTTCATCCTAGTAGAGATATTTAGTTATTTCCAACCTAGGACCTTATATTATAAGCACCGGATTAGATGATACAACCCTACCCTTGACTTTATTACTGCCTTCACCCTAGGGGAGAGATGGAGTGCTGCCCAACAACACTTGCTTCAGCCAGGCCAGGAATAGAAGGGTACAGCATCTATGAACCCTTTTGAGCTATCCACTATCTAGATTTCATTCAATAAAGATTAAGGCTGCTATAGTGGAGCCATACTCTATGGCTCTAGACATTTTCATAGACTTGCATCGAGACGTTTCACTTGTCCATTTCAAAAGAAATAAAGAAAAACAACTACTTATAAGAGCTCCAGCGAAGAAGCTTCAGCAGCTGGACCTACTACTACAATCTATTACTATACAATATCGCATCGAGACATACGTCCTTGCGCCTAATCATTTCTCATATATACCCTAACCTTTCACCGGCCTCTCTTAAGAGAAGCCAGTCCCACAGGGATTAGCTGCTGATGTTAGGATTTGATTTGCCATTACATACAGGTTCGATGCTGCTGGTAGGAGACCACAGCTTAAGCCTTGTTAGTTAGAAAGGTTCCAAAGAGGTGTACCTTACTTACAACTTCTCCCATTACCTGGTGCAACAAACAACACAAACTGAAGTTTAGTTGGATGCGTCCCCCTGAGCTCTAGCAAATAATAATAAGGTTATGTTCAGTTCCACTAGAAATGAGACTTATCGCTGTAGTTGTTAACCTTACCCAAGAGGTTCTAATTAACTTAGTGCTAAGATGCTAATACTACCGGAAGTCTTGACAGTACCAAGGCAATTTATACTGGTATATCTAAGTTTCAATTTCCCACTTGAAATAGGATAAGATGATCTATTAAACACCTCACCTTACCTGCAGACCTCTACGCAGCCATATCTACTACAATGTGTTCATATATGATGTCGCTATCTCTAACTGGCTCTGCTGAAACCGGGTCTCCAGAGAGAGCTCTCCGTGACACTTGAACTTGCATCTCTACTTGGTTTATATAGGATGTGCCATATCCACTCTATGTGTTACTATATGATGCCGTCATATCAAAGTTGACCTTGTCTATTGCCAGTGGTCCATTGATTGGCACATGAAACTATGCTAATATAAGGTGCCCTACCTTTCTGCTAAAGCCGTAGAGTCTAAAGCCCATGCATGCACTCACTCTGCCTTTGCCGTGTGCCGCCTTGTAACACAGTTGGTTCTAACTAATTAGTGCAACTTGGAGTTAAAGCTAAACCTGTGGTGAAAGCCTATTTCGACTTGCTACTATGGGGCCTATTGGACCTGGAACTATGGAGGCTCGCTCCTCCCTAGACCTAGATCTAGATTTGATGCCAGAGACAGTAAAGCCATCAATATATGATGTCACCATAGAAACATTGACAAAGTCCATTGTAACCATTGGATTCATATATATATACGTTTGAACATAATATGATGTTGCCATATCTAAGTTTTGCCCTGGCCATTAGATTCCAGGCCCTAGATGTTGCATATCGAAGTGTTACTATATGAGCTGGCATAAAGACGTTTTAAAATACTATACTGGCATAGAAACTTTCTCTCTAAACTCATCAAGGCCCACTTCCATAGCTGACAAGGCCTATGAAATCTGAAGTCTCCATCCACTACAGAGCCAAGTGCCAATGCCAGAGCTGGGCAATGCTAATCCATTTGAACCATATAAATCATACATAGATAATATCGGCATATAGAAGTTGTCATTGCCATGAGCCAACTGGACCTACTACAACCTCTCTACTTGCCATACTCTACTTGCTCTACTTGCATGGATACGTTGTTGACCTAGCAGCCCCAGTCCGCTCAAGACGTTACTATAGGAGCTCGCCAAAGCCAGCCAGGTGCTGCTGATGTCAGAGAACTAGGCCATGCCCGTTCAATCCATATCCACGTGGTTCATATATGATATCGTCATGAACAAGTCATTGATTCTATCTGTATAGCTGCTATAATTTATACTAGAAAAAGCCCCTGCCAGAGGCTGTCTCCACAGCAGAGCCTTTCCATGGGTTGGTTGGGTGCCAAAGTCTCCCGCCCCAGAGTTCAATCCAAGTGAAAGCCGTAGTCTCCTGTGACAAATAGAACAGGTTTCAATTGCATGGATAAGTGTTAACCCATGCTATGGGCAGGTTGAACTCGCATGAGAAGTTATTGCATGGATATATGATGTCGAATAGAGACTTGTTAATATCTACGCGTTACTACTGGCTGGACAGAGGCCTTGACTCACGATAAGAAGAGGTCTTGACACACAATAGAGGTCTTGAATTACGCCTCACTTTTCATATTCTCACATTTGCCCGGGAAGCTCTAATGCCTTACCACGTGTAAACTGGACTCGAACCTTGACACTTGAGGTTGGAACCTGCCCTGTATGCTCTTTATGATTAAACCACTTAAACTGGACATACCCTTCAAACCTTACCCTTGAGGCTCTATTCGATTAACCTCTCCCTTTGGCCTGGTCTTCGAGTTCGTTCCGCTCCGCTCCTCACCCAATGGATAAATTGGTGACAAGAGTAGGGCGGAAGAAGATGGCTGGCTATTGAATGGCTGGCTCCTCACCCACGCAGAGTATTTAGTTATTCCAAGAGTTCGGAGTAGGAGTAGGATGAGTTGCTAAAATGAACGAAATGGAGGATCAACCCATTATAATTGCGAAGTATGTCGTCAATGGTGGTACATCTAGAGTCGTTATTACATATATGATATCGATTCATGACACTCGAACACTCGACCGATAGGGGGTAGCGGCCTTGTCAAAGTAAGAAATTGGAGAGTTAGAAGGTAGGTAGGGTCATAATCATATAAATAAGAAGTGTATGACTCACTGCGTACCTCTCGCATATGAAACTGAAGATGAGGCGGATGCTAAAGGCGCGAAGCGAATAAGTGTCTCAATAGGATTCAAATACTGGCACCCATATCTAGAACTGGAAAGAAGCACTTATATAAATAATTGACCATAAACCAATAAGTCTGAATCCAGGAAGTGCGTTATTTCCAAGCCCATCCAAAGCTCTAAGTTAAGGTAAGTGAGCCTATGGAAGGTAAATAGTCAAGGTTCTAATTCTTTCTCGGGGGGACGAGCTGAACCCGGTCACCCAGATACAATTTCTGAATGAAGACAGACCACATTGCTAGGATATGCTTCCCTTTCATTTTAGTACCTCTTATAACCAACCAACTCTTCTAGTTACCCACCTATATTTACTGCCTGCCTCACTTAACCCACTTAGGAATACCCCAATAGCGAGCGAGTGTTGGATCGGATCGGATCGGATGGGATGGATGGAAGGGCTTCACATGGAGGGAGAGAGCATTGGTCAAGGGCGTTCGGATAGATACAGCAACCTGCAAGAACCAACACTGAATTATAACAGATTCTTACTTTGGTACCACTATGAATACCGAAACGCCACTAGTGGAAGAAAGAGGTTCTTTAGCCTAGATTAAGCTAGAAATCAATATCTATTTTTATGCCAAATAGAGATAGATCGCTTCTATACGTGATAGTTTATTGGTTTCGGAAAGCAATAAATCCCGTTTTCGACATAATTATATCACCGGATGAACGATCCAGGATGAATGGTCGCGGCCATATAGCCATCTATTTTCACCCCGCATGGTTGGGGCACATATTCTGTTTCACATATTCTGTTTGAAAGCTATCTTCATCCCTAAGAAGGCTAAGGATCTCATATTGAATGGAGTGCACATCCCGCTGAGGGACCCATATCCACGCCGCAAGGCTAAGGAAATTAGGGACATAAGGCCATCTATGAAAGGAAAAAGGTATTGGATCATCGGTCGGATCAAAGCCTGGGAAAGGTAATAAATTATTGATTGGATCAAAGCCGAGCAACGGATCGGCGACAGATCTCCTTACCCTATTGCATTTCCTGGATCTATCTCTTGCAGGATATCCCTATGGATAAGTGGTATATGTCCATTATTCGTTTCTGATCTAGAATACGAAAAGGTAGGTAGGTGTTTCCATGGCATATAAGCGGCATAGAATTATGTGTTTCATATAAACATGTTTTGGCTGAAACAGATTCCACCCACCCTATATTCCTTCTAGGATCCCTACCAATTTGTATGTGTGAGGTCCTCCGAACGTATAGGCTTTTCCGGATCGGGTAATCTATATTGGAAATAACTAATCCATTTCATCTTTGGTCCTTTTTGTAACCCTCAATCAGTAAGCTGAGCGAAGGTAGGTTCCGGGTGCGTAGGGTGCAGGGTTAGCTCCTAATCTTTAGCTAAACCAGTACTAAGTACTCAAGGATGGCATTGATGGCATACAGCTCACACTAGACTTATAGCTGGACTAATAGAATACTAGGTACCTTATAGCTGGGCTAACGAACTAAATAAAAGCACTCATTGATGGGGAGGGCCGATGAACTAATAACTGGCACAGGCGATCGGACTGGTAATGCACCTTCCGAATGGACTAATACTAATATGGACTAACCGAGGGAGGACTAATCCGCTAATCGATCCCAGGGACTAATGAAATGATAGCCGGGACGGACCAATCCACTAATAGCTGGGAAGAGCAGGGATTACTAAAAGACTCATAGCTGCGACGGATGGACTGACTCACTAATACCTGCGAATGGAATACCTGGAAATGGATGGCACTAATGCAATCACCGGATGGACTAATTCCGATTAACGGGCGGACGAATCCACTAATACCAAAGAAGCTCAGACCTGCGATCTAATCCCTGGGAATAGATGGACTTATCGAGATGGCTGAGCAACTTAGAAGGCTAAAACGACTAATAGCTAGGTGAATGCCTACCTCACACTTACGATTGGGACTAGCCTACCCATTCTGACCTACCTTATATGACTGGAAACAGATAAGCATACGATTGCGAAGGTAATGGATGCAAAGGGGATCAAATATTAGGCCAGACATATCATTAGCACCAGGGACCTCCTATTTACACCTAGGACCGGTCGATGGAACATATCATGGTACTTCGGACTAATCACTGTGATTAACAGATAGATCCATCCAGTTATAGCTCCGATCCTCTATTATTAGTTGGAACTATTGGCTCGGAATACATGGGCTTAGCCAAAGGAATAAGCAACTAAAGGTGTACAAACCACTAATCCCCCTTTACATCTGGCAAACCCAAAGATCAGACTCACTCCAATTTATGATATTTCAATAATCGTAGCTGTGTCAAGATAGTGGAGTCAATTGGGGAGGGAACCGTAGGGATGGAGGTTGGGATGAGAGATAAGTGAATCTATGCCACCCCTACGAAGGATGATCAAGTGATTGACAAATATGAGAGTCAATGTGTTTTCCTACCACATGATTGAAGGGATGATGTCCTCGAGGATGCGCAAGCAGGCTCGAATGATAAGGAGAGGACAATTTTGCTCAAAATCAAACTTGAACTGGTGCACTTTCCTAATCTATTTTCCTCTCCAATCGAAGGCTATCTTAACTCCGTCTCATGCTTCTTATATAACTAGTAAGTAAGTGGTCATACCCCCATAACTCTTAGGGTAAGCATCCCCATATAGCTTCCAGGGCAGTCATTTCCCTATAGCTCCCTAGCTAATAACCCTGTAATATCTCCATAGATCTCAGGACAGTCATCCCTCTTAAGGGCAGTCATACCCCTATAAACCTGTCATATCTCTATAGCTCCCTAGCCAGTAAGTGATCATACTTACATGGCTCTTAGAGCTGTCATACCTCCATGGCTCTTAGGGCTATCATACCTCCATGGCTCTTAGGATAATCATTCCCCTATAAATCTAAGGGTGGTTATCCCCTATAGCTTTCAGGGTGGTCATACCTCCATGGCTCTTCTTAGGACGGTTATACTCCTATAGCTCTTAAGACGGTCATACCTACATGGCTTTTAAGACAATCATTCCCCCATAACTCTAAGGGTGGTCATCACTCTCAGGACTGTCATATCCCTGCTCTCAAGGTGGGAAAACCCCTATAAATCTTAAGGGTGGTCCATCTATATCCATAGCTCTATTATCCCCCCACAGCTATCAGGGCAGTCATATCTCCATAGCTCTCAGGACGGGCCATCTCTCCATAGCTCTTAGGCTTGTAAATCCTCTATTGCTTTCAGCTAACCACTCCTTAGTGGGAGGGAATCCAAGGTCCCGAAGGGGCTTGCACTTCCTAGTGCAAGGGAATATTCACTGCTCTAGGGTTACGTTACCTGGTATGCGAACCTTAACATCGATGACTTCGTAGTTCGTAGAGGGAAAACAGGCCCTTTATTTTATTCCCCTAAAGTCACTTTGGAATGTGTATTCAATCAAGTGAGTGCGTGTATTCAGCCAAGTGCTTGCATTTCATCATGCCCAGAACAGGCCTATTCGTGCCAAGACATACCATCAATGAATGGTGAGGTCGCTTGTATAATGAGTCTGTCACTTTCATCTGGAACTACTGATCTTATCTATTTCATTAAGTCTTTACTATACGTAATAATGGTTCAATCCTTATACCTGCTTTAACCATTCAATGATTGCCTTATAATGCCTTATCCTGCCTACCTTATCTCTAGCTACCTTCTCCAGAGAGCGATAAGCATGGAGTCTCCATCTAGCTACCCTTATGAAAATAAATGAATACGAGGGCCCGATCAAATCATCTATTTGGCTAAATCAATTCATTGCTAATAAGCGCTCTTCCTTGTGGGGATAGATAGAGATGTAGATAGAGTGAGTATAAGCGGTATAAGGGGTATTAGTATGAGTCTGATGGCTGGGATATCTGGATGTTGAGATGGGTAGTAGTGGATCATAAGGCTAGTCTGAGTGTGTAAGATGGATGGAGAGTATGCCTGCTTGAATGATTGATTGATGCTCTAAAGTTTGATTGATTGATGGAATGGTGGGGTGAGATATGGGTGAGCAAGCAAGATGATGCCTCGCCTAGAATTCAAGCCTTCTCAATATGAGGCCTCGCCTAGCATTCAATCCTTCTTTTTACTCTTCGATGCCCCTGGCACAACACAACCTGGCTTATTGAGTTGAGTTCTTCTGGCCTTTGGCGTCACGCAAATGGCCTTTCAGAGGTTTGACCCACCGAACGATTCTGCCCTATGGAGCTAGCCAGCCGTATCAAGCTACCATCCCGCATCACGCCCGCATTCCCATTCCGCCCGCTTTATCCCCCTTCTATTGCTTCCCCGCTTCCCTCCCATACCCGCCTTCTCGCATTCGTGCATCCCCGCATTCTACCCATTCTGCCCACTACTGCCTACACCTCGCCCCATTATGATGATAGCCACCGCTTATGAGGAAGGATGGCTCACCTGACTTAGGAAGGTTAGGAAGGATGGATGGATGATGAATGGATGGAAAGATCGGACGGATGGAAGAACTTAACATAGAGCTGTTGGATGGATGGGCATACAGCTTTCACAGACTTCAATAACACTTCCTTGAAGAAGAATCTTAGTGGTAGCTGCTGCTTTCATTCATAATAGAATCTAATTAAGGGATGCTGATCAAGGTGGTGCCGTTGGAACTAGATCTTCTTCCTTTTAGTTAGAGGCTTCCAGTCATTCATGAGATATATT
>APFE030212197.1:2510-18502 GCA_000404065.3 Pinus taeda | reverse complement strand
AGAGCTTTTATATATATATAATAATAATAATATTTTTGGCAATATACCTAATAGTTTTAGTGGTTTAGTTTCTCTTAAGTATTTAGATTTGTCAAAGAATAACTTTCAAGGATCAATTCCTAAAATAATTGGCAATTGTATTTCCTTATCATATGTTTTTGCTCATACTAATAATTTCTATGGGACTCTTCCAATATCTTTGTCTAATTGCACTGAGCTTAAGTTATTGGATTTGAGGAGAAATAATTTGATAGGAAAAATTCCTTCTTACTTCACCTTTTTTGTTGGCTTGGGATTTTTAAACTTTGGGTACAATAATTTCCATGGTGACATTCCTGAATGGGTAACAAATTTCACCCAATTGTCTATCTTGGATTTATCCAATAATAAATTCACTGAAAGAATGCCATTACATTTTGAAAGACTTGTAGGGTTTGTAAACAATAATTCATTACCTGATAGTAATGAATATGAAGAAATGTCAGTTGACATCAAAGGAAGTGAATATACTATATCATACATGTCAAATAAAAACATGATATTTGATTTGTCCAACAATAATCTTATAAGACAAATGCCTGCAAGCATAGGAACTTTGAGTGGCTTGCGATCGCTAAATTTATCTGGCAACTAGTTGGAAGGGCCAATCCCAGCATGTCTTAGTAACATATCTACTTTGGAGCAGTTAGACTTGAGCAAGAATTATTTGAGTGGACACATTTCTGAAGAGCTCTCTAAACTATATAGTTTGGTTGTTCTCAATGTTTCATCTAATAACCTTTGTGGGCCAATTCCTGGAGGAATGCAATTTTCCACATTCAGTGCAACATCATTTCAAAGGAATAAATGCTTATATGGGTGTCCTTTAGATTCATGTAATGGAAAGGAAAACCCAAGGAGAGAAGATCAAAATAATAGTAGCAGTACCCATATTAAAGTGGGATGGATGGAGCATCTAGATGACAAGATGTCATTAATGGCATTAGGAATTGGATTTGGAATTGGAATTTGGGGAGTAGTTGGTGTGTTCAATTTTTGCAAGAGAGCCAAACTATGGGTGTTGGGTCTACCACCTAACACACCATGACTCTTCTATGGATTGTATCAATTCCCTACATAGAGATCCAAACAATAGTTGTTGGCTCTATTATGTGGTGAATAAAATTGTCATATAAATCTCACATATAATTTTTTTATATTCACATATAATTTTTTTATATTTTCATATTGAACTTAATTTTATTTATATCTCTTATTCATTTTTTTATTATCCGATTTTATTGATTTCCACTAATAACATAAAATTATTTATATAAAACAAATATTTCAAAATATAATAGAATATATTCAACTTTATATATATATATATATATATATAATAAATATATATTATATTTCCATAATAATTAAAATAATAAAATTACAACTATTATACTATTTTATTAATTAGACACTATCTCCTTCTTATAAATATGTTTAAATTAAAATTATTAATTAAAAATATTTTCAATTTAAAGTAATAATATATAATAATAATTACATTTACAACTTAAAAAAATAATTTTTTACTTTTTAGACCGTGAATTTGATAATGAATTTTTTATAAGATGAGATGGAATTAATATGTTATATCAAATTATAATGTAAATATATTTAAAATTATAACAATATGTTAACATAAAACAATTAAATAAAAAAATTATAATATTTTATATAACATATTTTGTATTTATTTACTAAAAATATATAACAAACATATCATCAATCATATATTCCAGGAACAATAAGGGGCATTGCATTGATGATTCACCATATTCTAGCCATAAACATATAAGGGTCATATTTATATTTATTTACCCAAATTTCACATTCCTTTTTATACTTTTGCTAGTCATAATTTACATGACATGTGAAAAGCTAAGGAGGAAGGTGATAATTGCTAGTAGCAAAGTTGGTATTGAAATTATAGTATTGATTATTTATATAAAGAGTTTAATTGCATCTGAAATTGTATTTAACCATAAAATAGTTTTAATGAAATCTAATAAACTATATATATATATATAAAATATATATATACTACAAAATTTAAGGGGAAATTGTAGGTATATATTGGGAGTTACATTATGATTTTCTTCCATATTCGATATCATTTACAAATTCAAGAACTAAAATCATTCTATGAAGAGGAATACAATTGATACTAAGCATATACAAGTCTTTGAAGGTGAATAACTTCCAACATAGCCCCAAAATTAGAAAAAACTTTATATTAATTGTAAAATTTAAGGGGAAATTATAACTATCTATTGGGATTTATATTATGATTTTCTTCCATCTTCAATATCAACTACAAACTCAACTCATGAACTGAAATGATTCTCTAAAAAGGAATACAATCGATACTAAGAATATATTGGTATTTGGGGTGAATACCTTCCAACAAAGCCTCAAAATTAGACAAAAAATTACATTAATTGCAAAAATTAAGGGGAGATTATAGTTATATATTAGGAGTTACATTATGATTTTCTTTCATCTTCAATATCATCTACAAACTCATGAACTAAAATTATTCTATGAAGATACAACTGATACTAAGCATATATGGGTCTTTGGAGGTAAATACCTTCCAACCGACATTAATTATCTTTTGTATAAATAAAAAATCTAATGATTACTTGTGTGTATTGGCTATGTATCTTTATAATTTTTTGATGATTGGATATATAGAGATATAACCCTCTATTAACCCATCATTGAGATCCAATAAATGTTTGGCCAATCTAAGTCCATGATCAATAACAATAGTAACGTGTCTATCACTGCCTACCATAGTGAATGACATTTTCTTGTTTAATGAATGGATAGGTAAAGATCTAACCCTATATTCAACCTAGCATTGAGATCCATTACATGTTTGAGCAATATAAGTCCATGATCAATAACAGAAGTAATGTGACTGTCACTGCTAACCACGTTAAATGATTGGATATGTAGAGATAAGAAATTTGATATCAGGGGTTTTGTGTGAGTGTTTTGGAGGGGAATTGGAGCATGTTCGTGGCTTTGTAAGTGTGGAAATTGATCGCATGGTAGTTTTATCACCTCTGACTTTTGGAATTAGGTGGCACCCTTGACTATTCAACAACCCTAATGTTAAATTTAAAACATTACATTGAAAATGGAGAGTAATATGATTAAATGATAGTGAAACAAAAACCATTCCCTTGACTTCAAATCCCTACATCAAGTGACAATATATATTTAATTATTCATTTAAATAAAAATGAGATGTAGACCAATGGGTTTGCGTGGGGTTTAGTCTCTACCAGGTGATTGGTTCAAATCTCATAGTGAGAGATTGAGGATGGGAGTATCCTGCGAATATATTTTATTGATAATATTCCATTATTGGTGAAGTTTGATTTTCATAATATTTATTTTATAATGGCTGATTTTCGTGAATTTTTCTTTGGTTTTCATATATATATGATTGTCGAGTTTAGTTTGTTTGGTAGGTTTTTAGAAAAATAACCATTACTATAAAGGCCATTATACAAATCAATCCGACCTTACACCTTCATCTCCATCTCCTCTATTTTTTCATTGTAAATGACAATTTATGCTTTCTTCTCTCTAGAGATGTTCAATACATATAAAGTAATTTTTCATTTGCTTGAATTTCATAAGAGGGTAACCTATAATTTGCACAATAGACAGTGGTCAATTATATCATTCAATGTGGGGACCCTTTCAATATCAAGTATGTTTTAATGGAATATTGAGATTTAGGGTTAGTGAAGAAACATGTGCAAGTATTATTGGCCTTTGTTGTTCAAAATGAAACGTGCTCATGAGTCAAATTTGTTTGGATTTCATATGATTAGGGTGTTGTTTTCTTATGCCCCATTAAAATTTTAAAACTACACATGCTTTAGGACTACAATTAAACATGTACGTTGTTATGGACTTAGTTCAAGTTTTAAGAGCCTAATTAAACGTGCAATTTCATATGAATCATGGGTTATACATTGCATGATTTTGCGTTAATTGTATTTTTTGAAATGCATTTTATATTTCTAGCTTTATTATTGTATAATCAATTATTTTTTGTGTAAAGAAAAATTCTCTCTATATTAGCAATGCATCTTTTTAATTTTTTGATGATTGGATATGATCCTAATTCAAATTGCAATTTCTTGTGAACATGGATTATACATTTAGCGATTTCATGTGAATCTTATTTTTTGAAATGCATATTATATTTCTAGCTTTATTATTATATGATTAAATATCCTTTTTCTAAAGAAAAATTGTCATGATTACCTCAAAGGGTTTAGCAAAGAATTTTTATCATTTTTTGATGACTAGATAGGTAGAGATATGACCCTATATTCATCTCAACATTGAGATCCATTACATTTCAGGCCAATCTAAGTCCATGATCAATAACAACAGTAACATGACTTTCACTGCCTACCATGCTCAATGGCATCAACATGCTTGATGATTGGATATGTAGAGATAATAAAACTATGAATTCTTTATTGATATGCCTTGGAATTTCTATTTAAACACCTGCTTGGAAATGAGCAGATTTATATATATCCACCTTGGCTTTCCTTTTAGGGGGTAATGCATCTTTGTGTTGTTAGGGATGTTACCTAGTCCAACAAATAGGGATTTGTGTATGTCGGTCAATTTTCATTTTCCTTGATCAAACTATTAGTTCTCTAATTTTTGCTTACTTGGTCAAGTTATTTGTTTTATATTTGTGCAAGGAAATATAGGTTACTTCATCTTTGCCTTGTAAGTGATAGATCCATGCATTTTCCTTGGTCTATAATTTAATTTAAAATAGAAAAGAAAGTTATTTTCTCTTTATTTTTATATTTGGGGCAATGGATAACATAACCAAATAGTCATAACATTTTAAGGGAAAAAAAACTGACACTTTCAATCTTGCTTGCCTTTTTTAACTTTTTAAGACACTTTTCTGTCAATGTTTGATTTTTTATGAAATAATCTATTTATTTGATTTCAATTTTAAAAAATTTAGAATAAAATAAATATTTTTTAATATTAAAAAGCAAAGAAGATATTAATACTAAAATTTTGAGTACTTTTCCTTTTTGGAATTATGGGAGAAGTCATATTTAGAAGAATGTAGATGAAAAAGATCACTCTTTTAACATTGTTTATCATCAAAATCATAATTTTATAAATAATTTAGAAAATCAAAAAATATGGTTGTGTAGTGTTTTCAAACTATTTTCATGGGAATATGGCAAATGATTGGTGTATAATTTTGTAGTATTATATTTATTTTCATTTAGTACATGAAATACATATATTTTGTTTTTGTTTTTTAAATATTGTATATATAATATTTAAAGAGTAAAAAATTAAAAAGTGTATATTTTAATAAAAGTTTATTTTTAATAATTTGACATTTTTAATTAATAATGTTTTTTTTGTCTTATCAAGTTATACATGACAAAAATACTACCAGCGAATGTAAATAGCCTTAGAAAATGTATTGAATTTAGATTCAACCAAAGTTGAACAAGATCTTACAAATGAACATTCCCATAAAATATATTTCATTGTTTGTAATCCTAGGATATTTTTATTCTCTTTATTTTTATTTTGTTTTTTAAATTATATTTAAAAAAATAACATTCCCATAAAATATATTTCATTGTTTGCAATCCAAGTATGTTTTTATTCTCTCTATTTTTATATATATGTTTTTAAATTATATTTTAAAGTTTTTTCAAAAATTGGTGATGATGATTATTTGTGATAAGTGATTGGAATGTCTTTATTATTTTAACAGACTTTTTATATTTGGCTAAAATAAATCTACACCAATTATATAAGATAGAAAATTCAATTGTCTGAAATACAACTAACATCATTCTTCAACCTCTTACCGTCATTCACCAAGGCTGTAATTTTATAAACATGTTATGAAATCTCAAAAGGTAAACATATTATGAAATCTCAAAAGGTCGTTTATCTCATATGGCTACGTAGTCTTTTCAAACAATTGTGAGGGGGATATGGCAAATGGTTAATGTATAATTTTGCAATGTCATGTTTATTTTTATGTGTTACATGAAATATATATATACATAAAATAATGCATAGGGTGTAGCTCAATTGGTGAGTCCCTTGTTATGAAGTAATATGTAAAGTATGATATTAAAAGTTCAAATCCCCATGGTTAGATCAACAAAAAATTGTATATGTAATAATTATAAAAAAAAAAAAATATAAGTTTTAATAAGAATTAATTTTTAATAGTTTGACATTTTAATTAATAATTTTTTTTTTGTCTCATCAAGTTGTAAATGAAAACAATAACACCAACCAATATAAATAGCCTTAGAAAATTCCATTGAATTGAGATTGAACCAAAGTCGAACAAGATCTTGCAAAGGAGCATTCCTATAAAATACGCTTCATTGTTTCTCATCTCAGAAATAACATAGTCCACCAATAAAACCTCTTTTGAGCAGTGAAATTTTGGAGAGAACATGATAGTGTATGTTTTTATTTTCTCTTTATTTTTATATTTTTTAAAATTATATTTTAAAGTTTTTCCAAAGAATGGAGATTACAGTTAACCATCTGCATTTGTGATAAGCGATTGGAATTCCTGTATTATTTTAATAGGCCTTATATATATGGTTAAAATAAATCTACACCCACTATACAAGATAGAAAATTGAATCATCTCAGCTCAAACTAACATCCATATTCAACCAAAATTTTTTCTACCATTATTTTTCCGAAAATTAAGACCACCATATTATTTCCAAATAAAGTGAGATTATTATCCTATTTTGAAGGATATATATTTGTGAAAATGATTATAAAACACCTAAATATTAATTAAAGGTCTCTGAGTGGAGAGGGATTATGAAAAAATTCTTAGTAATAATAGTTAATATTTGAATGTTTCATTATACACATTCATTTCAATGTAGATATTACTTTCTGGTTATGTGTCACAATAATAACAATATGGTTGATGTGGAAGTTGGGGAGTGTGAAGAACATAAAATGAATAGTAATGAACAACAAATATACAGTCCACAAAGAAATAGAGAGAAAATGACAACTAAGGAATATCAACAAAAATAGTCACAACAAATTACAAGGGAACAACATCAATAAAAGATGAAAGAACAAAATGAACAACAAAGAGCATATCAAAGAGAATACTAAAGAGAATACTGACAAAGAAAAGAGCAACAAATGATAACAAAATAACAAGAAGAAGAGATGAAAGAACAAATTGAGCAACAAAGAGCACATCAAGGAGAAACTAAAATAGCATATAGAGAAAAAAACACAACAAATGACAACATAAAAACAATAAGAAGAGATGAAAGAACAAATTGAAAGAAAAAAAGCACATCGAAGATAATACCAAAGAGCATATAGAGAAATAAAAGTGCAACAAATGATAATAACCCAATAGCAAGAACAGATGAAAGAACAAATTGAACAACAAATAGCACATCGAAGAATATCAAAGAGCATATCAAGAAAGAAGAGCACAACAAATGACAACAATACAACAACAAGATGAGATGAAAGAACAAATCAAATGACAAAGAGCACATCGAAGATAATATCAATAAAGGAAGACGCAACAAGTGATATATAAAGAGTGTGAAGAGAAAAGAATAAAAGAAAATGTAGAATAAAATCATATAGAAAAACTATCTTTAAATTATGTAGTAGAAATTCCTACATAAATGTTGTTTAAAGGATGTAGAATACAAAACTACGAAAAAAAAGTGTTTAACAAATATTTATATCCAAGTTTAGCCATAAATTCTCAATGATATGGATATCGCACATCAAAAAATTCATGATAGAATCGATCGATTAGCTCAAATTCAAATGTGTTATGTATGGAAGGATTCATATGCTAGAATTCATATATTTAAAACAAATACAATTCCAATATGCATGAGATGTGAAAGAGAATAAACTCATCACAAATTTCCATCTGATAATCATATGAATCCTGAAGAACAATATAAATTGCTTCAAGATCTCAAATAAGTTCAAGAGATCTTGATAGCACATGCAAGTCCAATTTTTCAAGTTATGCATTCAATAGGTGGAAAATACAAAAATAAAGGATACACCATTAGTTTTCTACAAGAGGTTGTAAATCTTGACATGAGATTACCTCCACATATTCAAGACTTGGATTTGATAATTGTTGTGAGAAAAGATAAAGTATTGTGTGAATTAAATTGTAACATTAAGAATGATCCATATTATCATGGAGTTCAAGTTGATGAGAATGCACTTAAAGAATTACCTGAAATTGCAACAAATGTATCACATTTGATTAAATGTGTTACATTTTTAGAGATAGAAAATGACATTGAATTTTCAATTTTGAAACGGGTTCCATAGATAGAGGATACATTACATGTCTTACAAACAACTTATTTTGCAACAAAATATTCAAATCGAAGACAAAGGATTGATATTATTTGAGATTGTGAAAATAACCCTAATGTAGAGGAATATAACTAGAATCGAGAGTAAGTGCTTAGTTGGCCTGGCATTGACTCATCTCCAATCAATGAGTATAAAACTTGTGGGATTACTTGATATGGAATTTCCAACATTGTTCCCAAATGGTGAAGAGAATTGGTTGCAAGCATGAAAGTGAAATGTCCATCTACATGAGTATGCATAACATCTTCTTCGATATCATGGCAACAAGTTTGGAAAGCACTCATAATTTATATCATTTTTACTAAATATTATCATGAGACATCATGCACAGTCTTCATATGCAATTTTTGTAAAGAATAATATGAAAAAATTATGAACAAAAGTGGAATAGTTAAGATAAAATTTGCAAAATTTGCTAGAGTCACGACTTGGAGAAAGATTAATGTAATTTTGAATTGTATTAAGAGGCACACATGCATATTTGAATATGTGTCGTGATGATTTATTTGACTTGATTCAACATATTGGGAGTCCTACAATATTCTTTACATTAAGTGAAACATGTCTGCAATGGCCATATTTGCATAAATAAATGTTGGGCACATGTCTTGTAGATTTGGTGGAAGCTAGGAAATGGAGACGTAAAAATGTAATTGATAATCCTCATATTATAGCACATTATATGCACTTAAGACATACAATGTTTTGAGATGAAATTTTCAAATGTTTTTGTAAATCTATAGATTAATGGTGTCACTATGAGTGAAAAAATCATGGAGCTATGCATGTGCATGGATTTCTATGGTTAAAAAATGCTCCTAACATGGACACATTAAATTGGGATAATCTTATGCAATGAAGAATTGCAAAAGAATATTTTGATGGATGTTTACATGCAATGAATCCATGTGATCAACATCAAAGATATATTTAGGTTAGACTCAATGTAGATGATCATCCTTGCTTAAAAGACAAAAAAAAAAAAACATTTAAATCTAAGGGCTTGTTGAGGCCTCAAAATTTGTTGCGACAACATGGGGGATAACCACCCAGTCGAGGACTTGAATATCGTCCCTTCTCCGTTTGGGTTGGTGGCTCGACTAGATTTATGGGACCAGTTTCCCAATCTTTGAAAAATATGGTAGGATGGGGTATGTGTTTAACTATCAAATATGATTTGGTAGATGAGCGTGGTTTCAACAAAAAAAATCAAACTAACTATATTTAATATTTACCTAGGTTTTAGTCAATATTTGTGCAATCTAGATAAATGACTATCTTGAATGATAATGAATATTATTCATACAAGAAGTATAAAACTTAAAAAAAATAGTTAATCGAAATGGTTGACTGTAAAACATATCGCATCAAATATCTAACAGAATTTTTCTTATCAAAATTTAAAAAGATTGCAGCTCAGCTATAATTCAAAAGTGAAGGAATAATAGGATGTATTAAAATATAATTGACAAACAATAAACATAAAAGGAAACAAGTTAATCGCTCATAAAACAATCACTACACAATGATAAAATTACCCGATGCAAGATAATTGATCCATAGACAATAAGGCTAAAATCCATGTGTTTTCTCCAAGATTGATCATAGAAAAACAAAAGTGCACTTCTTAACAAACTTTCTCAGATAAACTTTCATGGAGTAGATCTTCAGAAATTAAAGAAAAGCTTTAAAAAGTACAAAAGTTCATGTTTTAAAAGAGTTTCAAATAAAATTGTCAGACCCCTTTCTAAATACAGGAAAGGGGTTTAAATATCCAAAAATATTACAAAAATAGCTAAGCACTAAATCCTAAGGAGTGAAATGGCTCTCCTTAGAATCAGTGCCAAAAATGCAAAACTAAAATTGATTTAAAACTTAAAAAAAAATTGATCATGATTGGTGATGGCTCCTCATTTATTTCCACTTCTCATAGATATCCATCATAGCTTGAACTTCTAAAGGTTTCTTAATGCTTATCTTTACCTGTCCCACATAAGTTGTATCTGATAGTGATGGCGTCATATGGATGATTGAATTGGTTAAGCATCGTAGGGCCATCAATTGACTATGTGGTTTTACCAAATATGACAAATAAGCATCCCAATTAAATTCAACATCTGTCTGATTCATTGTTCTTTTGTTGCAAGACTTTCGTGCCAGATTAACTGCAAATCATCAATCTCGTGAAAATTTCTTGGGGAACATCCTTGAATGAAAATTGCATACCAAAGATCATTAATAGTTTCAATTATATTGTTTGATGCTTCGCTTGCACTTGAAATTGCCCTTTCAGCCTGCTATATTTGGATTTCTAGTCAGTGAAGAGAATGTCCTTATGAGATTCTTTGACTTTTGGAAATTCTGCTATCCTTCCTTTTGAATTATCCTACCATGTGATAAAATTTGAGATTTTCTCATCTATTTATTCAAAATCGATTTTAGCATCATTGAATCGACCCACTAATATATCAACTTCTTGGCACAATGGACTAATCTCTATTAATTGCTTACATAAGATTGATTGTTGCTTTGATAGCAAAGAATTGATTTCTAAGGCTTCTTTGATGAATTCATCCACGTTTGGGCAATCCTTTATCTTATCTGCAATAAATTGCAGTTGCGTGATTTCAGCGTCTTTAGCATTTAATTCTGCTTGGCTCTGGAGTTTTAGGCTATCAAAACTCTATTTCATTTGTTCAAGATGTGACTTAATCTATTCCTGTGTATTCTCCTTTTCTTGTGTGAGTTGATCTTTCAGCTGCTTTATTATTTCCTCATTTTCTTTGATCAAATTTCTTACTTCTTCCGCTTTTTCAATTTTTGCAGAAGCATAAGCTCCTACAAACTGAGATAATTTGGTCAAATTATCAAATGGATCTATAGGTGTATCCTTCCAACCCAATAGTTCGTTGCCTGGCAGGCTAATAGAAGCATGGTCAATTTTTCTCTTTTTCCATTGCCTCTTCATTACTGCTCGATGTTTAGCACTATAAAAGATATCCAAAGGAGGAATTTCCTCCTCTTTCAAAATAATTTTTGAAGAAGAAAAAGCAGGAATTACTTCGATATCCTCTGAAGTAGCGAGATATTTTTCTGAAGATTTCTTGGGATGTTTTGGTGTTTCGAGAAAAGTTTGTGCTTGACTCGTACCACCCTGTGATTCATTGATGATTTGTTCAAACTGCCGCCATTCTTTCTGCATTTGATCCTGATCAAGTCCTTTCTCAGTACTTTTATTGTTGGAAGGTTCTTCTATGTCTTTCTCTATAACAAACTCTTTTTGTGATTTAGCATCATTAGATGCTTTATATGCATTCTCTTCGGAGCCATTATTAGATAGCCTTTCTTCTTAAGATTCTTGTGGGATTATTTTAAGAAGATTCAAAGGCACATGCATGAACCTTTGATGTCTGTATTTATGAAATTTTGCTAATTCATCCGGATTCAGTCGGAGGGAAGCGAAACTCTGAACCTGTGAAAATTGTTCAGCTACTAGAAAAAGATCATCAAAACGATCATCCTCATGAACAAATGCCTTGGCCTTAATAGCCATCGTAAAATCATACACGACCGTGACAGGGTCGTATTTCCTTTCTCTAAACTCAACAAGATTCAAGTTGTGAATTTGTTTGACTTCGGCTTAGGAATGTTTGAAATCATTTAAGCAATAAACACCACACTGAAGTGGGAAAGCGGGGTATATAGATTTTTTAGACTCTTTGAGAGATTTGGTTACATCTTTGGTAACTATCTGATATGCAATCTCTCTAGCTAACAATTTATGAGGGACACAGAAGTACATGTAGAGGAGAGTACTTCCAAAAACTCTAATATATGTAAGTAATTCTTCTCCAAACCATCTCACCACAGGTTGAATATCAGCCCTAGCTTCTTCTGATAACCTTGGGGCTTTCTTGTTAAAGATAGCCTGATAAATATGGAGCATCACCCCTTGACATATCTCATAGAAATGTTCATTGAAATAATATTTCCAAAGAGTTTTATGATACACATGGATTGGTGTGGGATCCTGAAGAGTCCACTTCCATCCCATAATTCGAAAAGGAAAAACGAAACATACAACATCCATGACATAGGAAGACATATAAAATGGATGAATGGTTCTTGTAGTAACATAATGATTCCTTCTATATTCTATAATATGGTGGGCTAAGTTATTTGACAAAGTTGTGGCCTAATCAATGACTATAGAATTAGAAGCGGAATCAATGAGAAGCACCCATTCCACTGAAAACTTGGTAGCATCTATGTACCCAAATAACCTACATAGCATACTAGTGGCAATGTATAAATATGGGGGAGTGAGAGAGGCTACTGAATACATAACAGTTCTATCCATATTGTGCTTGCTCATATTTTCTCTCCATTGTTTTATAACTTCAGAAGGTTCTTCATTTTCGGCAACAAATTTCTCCACAAATGGTTTATCATAAACCTTATGCGGCAGAGGTAAATGATACATTCTTATGATATCCTCTGGTTTAAAGGATTCGATGACTACTTGCCTTGAGGTCACGAATTCTCTCTCCTCAATATTCACATTTTCAATAATACATTTGACCATATCAACATAGGGTAATAATTTGGGTCTAGCTGCTATCTTATGTAAGACAAAGCATGCAACTTCAGGATAAGAAGCAACTAAATATTTCATATCATCTATGATGGCTTCCTTCTGTATTTCCCTCTTGAATAGGCCATAAAGATTTTCCCAGGAGTCGGTACCACACTCTGGTATACAAGTTGTATCAGAAAACAAAGGAGATGACTCTAGTACATCTTCAATCGTAGATTGCATTCCCTTTCCCTTATTCATCTTGATCATTCAACCAAGTAATCGAGTCTCTATTACAGTCCTGTCACCATAAAGAAGATGAAAGTGATATTGCATAGAATGAGAAATAGGAGTATAACGATATGTAAATACGAAAACCTTATTCAAATTAATGAAACTGAAAACTAAATGCATCCGTAATGGTGAGAAGATATTGAATTTCTTGAGCTGCGAAATCATAAATATCCATAATATGAAATGATATCCGCGTATGATTTGCATTAACTGATATTATGTTAACGATCTTTTTGGGCAGGTCATTAAAACATGTTAACCTTAATAAGTGAAATATCACTTTAATGACGTGTTAGTGGGTCCGTATTTAATCACAAATCGTTTATTCGCAATGTCTCATGATATGTTTGATTGCCAGTTTTGCGATTCTATGATTTGCGATTTGCGATATCATGATACGATGGATGCGAACAGACTTTGATATTTCAATTAATTCATTTTTCAAGCCCATCGTGATATTTCAATATCTAAAGGAAATTTCTTAACATGTTTTATTGATTTTTTGTGATGTGAAAAGTGTTACCTGATTTGACCGGAAAGGAATATTCTTAGATTTTGCGTGTATCGCAAATCGGTGATACTTCAATTGGTAACATTAACTACTGCACACAAGACTTTTGCGAAATGCAAAATGCGATTTAATCTTTGTAGTGGGGTTTTGGATTTTTTGTTTAGATTTTAATGAATTTTAAATCAATTTATTTTCAAAAGGGTCCTAATTTGTATCTAAAGGATTCTATCAAATGGGGGTTATTGTATAACACAACAATTGGTGATTCACTGGAAGAACCAGTTATCGCTGATAATTTTGAGACTTCTAAAACTTTCAGAATAAAAATAGTTCAGGAAATAGAAATTGCATGAATTTTTAATTTTTTTTGAGTAAAGACTATGCTATTTATATTAAAAAGAGAAAAAATATGTACAAAGAGGATTAAACCTTTGAGGGAGCCATAACCATCCCTCTATCAAGATGCTTTTACAAAAATTGCTTACAGTATTGATCAAAGCCTGCAAAAATCTGAGCAGACCTCTATATTCCAAAACTAAACAACATAAAACTGATAACTGTACTTTAGAAATTGCATGAAATTTTATATGAGTAACATTTCTCTGAATAATAAAAAACCAACTCACCTAATTAAAATTCATTTGATATCCCCTTAAAGATGAAAATTCCTTTGTCTATATCAGTATTTACTTAGTTTTAAAAATAAAATAGGGGGCTTTTGCAGATCAGCTTTTTAATGTACTCATTTGTCACAGGTAGAGCCTCTGCTACAAGCAGGTGTCCATAACCTCGATAGGGTTACCTTTTAACCAACAATGATATAGTATCCCATCCACAAAATAATCTAATTTTTAGAGATAAATTCAAAATCATATACTTCCTTATTTTCTTTTTCTTTTTTTTTAAAACAATTTATTATTTGTTTTTATTTTATTACTTAAAGGTCATTGTCTTGGTTTGGTGGCCAAATGATGACAATGTCATTCACTGGTTGTAATTCAACTAAACAAGATGGCTCGTGATGAGATCCCTTGTCTTAAGATTAAGATAATCTCAATCCATTACCCTGTTTTGGTATGCATTCTTCGTAATGTCATTCTTATTATTTCCCTATGAACATGGTAAGCAGGCTCTTTATGAGACCTCTTATCTTTTATGTTTTATTATATTTTATAATTACACTTCAAAAATTGAAAAAATTACTAGATGGGGGGAACCATTAACTCCTTGTGCGTTCTGGATGACAATTATAGAGTTGAAGATGCTTATCTACAAATAGTCTTTTACTTTGTTAAGGATACCTTTCCTGATTGATAACAGAGAAAATTCTTTTTATAAGGTTGGAGGTTTCTCAAAGAATAAATAATTCCGGCGGTAAAAGAAAATTCCAAAGATTCATGGAACAAAGCTAATTTTCAAATGTTATAATTGTTTCCTTAACAATCTTACTTCTAAAAGCGAAAAATCAAAATATTTAAAAAAGATTTATTGTGAGGCCAAAAGTAAATATTATTCAACATTTATTTTCCTAGAAATAAAAAAAATAAAAAAGATAAATGCAATAATGTACAATTAGGAGAGGTTATCTCCTAAGAAAATAAAGCTTTTAGATAAGCCTATTAACAGGAAGAGAATCTCTTCTTCCTGATAAATCTTGTACTATGAAGGTCGATGGGCCTACTTGCTCCACAAATTGAAATGGACCGAGCCACAGTCTTTGGAATTTGGTGTGTTTACCCTTTTCCTCATGTGGTTTGTCCCATTTCAAGACAAGATCTTTGATTTGAAATGACTTGGTGGAAACTGAACTTTCAACAAAAGTAGTTTTAAATAACTGTTGACGACGAACATGTGTAATCTTTGCTTTCTCTCTTTTCTCTTATAATTTGGGAATTTGGTCATGCCTTAATTGTAATGAAGAAGAAGGAATTTCTTAAATGAATTGCACTAAGTCCAGAGAGGCGATAGCTAGATTTGATGGAATGATAGATTCTTTCCCATAAACCAAATTAAATGGAGAAGTGCCTATTGAGGCCTTCTCAGTGATTCTATCTACCCAAAGAGAAAATGTCAAAGATTTGTGCCAATTCTTTTAGCTTTGGTCAACAGTTA
>APFE030212179.1:102948-113815 GCA_000404065.3 Pinus taeda | reverse complement strand
TGCCTTGGGTCACCCCGCCTTGGCTTTGTCCTTTGGTCTTTGGATTCGCAGATCCAAAGTCTTGCTTCTTCTATTTGAACTTTTGCTCGTTTTTGACAGTGTATCTGTATGCCATGCCAAGCAAGGAGATGTTCAGGAACTCCATCTCTTCATGGATGTATCTATGTAGGCAGGCACAGTATTTGAGTACCAGATGAAAATTAGAATCTTTGATACCCAACTGTGTGCGAAGGGTATGAAAAATGTTGGTGAACTCTGGCACATCTTGGTCCCTTCCCTGTCGTAGCGTGGTCCACTTTATGTATTTGTCCTCATAGATTTTGATAGGGTAGTACTGCTCCTTGATGGCATCTCGGAATGAATCCCAAGTGGGTGCAGCTGAAAATAGCAAGCTTGTGCTTTCATTCTTCTGCTTAAAGTAGGTTTCCCACTAGTCCTTGACATGGGGGGCTGCTTTGAGAAGAGCGAAAATAATCTTTTCTCGACTCAAAAATACTTGAATAGAAAAATACCCATCTAGCAGATTTAGCCATTTATCTACGACATTTGTATCTATTTGACTCTCAAAGATGGGAATTTAAAAATTTACCTGTACCTTAAACAGTGTGGCATTTCTAGAGTAGTTGTTGGAAGCCGATGCATCTCCTCTGGGTAGCCGCTGAAGGATCTGGGCAAAGTTGTTCATCGTCGCATTCCTTTGTCGCTCGAGGGCTTCCTTGAGAAAGATTTTGATAGGATCTCCTGCCCCCTCATCTTTGTTCTCATCCGCCATGGGAGGCCGTCAGGACTTGTGAGGTTGGTCTTGCAAAGGTTCAACTAGTTCAAGCCCTAACTTCCTATATCCCAACCTCGTTGGGGACATGCAAAGAAAAACAAAGAAAAAACAAACCGCTCTGATACCACTGATCTAGATTTAAATAGGAATGCAACAAATTATAGAGATAACCATAAACAAAAAGATGCAGCAGAAATAATACTTCATTTCATTAATGTAAAATATTGAGATATGCTTACAAACAGAAAATGGAAATAAACAGTTAGGGCGATGGTAGCTTATTTCTGAGAAGAGATGTGGTGGCTACATGCCTCTGAACTATGTTACAATGAGGCTTGAAGGCCTATTTATTGTTTATAAATAATGGCAAACCCTTCACATCCCAAAACCTAACTGTAGAAGATGAAACGCCAAATTGTGGGCCCCGTTTGGGTAAATTGGTACCTCAATTTCCCGGGGTCATAACTTTGGCATACGATCTCGTTTGACGCGTACAATAGCTCATTAGAAAGATCTATCTGAACACTACAACTTTGGGAAGGGAAACATTGGACCATGGCCCCATGTTGCCCTATATTTCCCAATAAATGTCATTTAGGGCCTCAAAATGACTCCAGAAGTTCAGGACTCGAAAAACTACTAAAAATACTAAATTGTGCTACAAATAAGGAAACTGAAAAGCTAAAAGACACAATTGCAGGGGTCCAAGTGGGATAGGTGGGTGGCCACCAACATCCACCTAGATCATTCCTCCCCCCTTAGGAAGAAATGGTCCCCATTGCGTTGAGTTCCTCCATCTGTTGAACTTGGTCCCTAGTGAGTTGTTCTCCAATATTAGATGTGTTCAGTAATGGTGGGAAGCATGGTTAAGGGCCATACACATTGAACACTTGGTGTAGGAGAAGGAATGGAGGAATATTGTGCTCCAAAGCATTATTTCCCACACACTTAGTAATGGTGTAAGGACCATGTCGGCGTGGTCGGAGCTTCTGATGGGATCTTGTAAGGTGTTCTTTCTGCAGATGCAACTAGACTTTGTTGCCTAGCTGAAGCTTGTGTGGTACCCCTGTGGGTGAGGAGAAGTTGTTCTTGTGTTCTTTCATAACCGTATCCCTCTGTCGTTGCTTCTGCGTGGAGGAACCCTTCGCGGGGGTCATGGATGTGGTGACAATATTCCCCTTACGTTGGGAGCGAACAAGATAGGTGAATTTCCTAGTTTGGGAGATGAGCTTGCTACCTCTCTTAGCAGTGATCAAAGAGGTGGTGGTAGGTGGGGCTACCTCTAGTATCTTGTATAATGAATCACCCAAAGAAATAATGATAGCACGAGGCCTTGACTCATACACAGCATGTCACCTCCACAACTATGGGTGGCCTAATAGTACATCACAAACATCCATAGGTGTATTATCACACAATATCTCATCTATGAAGGGCTTGATGCTGTAGGGAAGGTGGCATTGCTGGTAAACTTTGAGATCTCATCCTTCACAAAGCCACCCAATACTATATGGCTACAGGTTTGGTGTAGTCAGTAGGCCCAACTGCTTCACGACCTCTACTGAAATGAGGTTCTTTTGGCTACCACTGTTGACAATGAATTGCAGCGGTGAACCTTTCACCCACATCTGTGAATGGAAAAGATGTTTCCCCTCCTCTGGATATTTGGGTTCATTCTTCTGGATCTTGGCAATGGCAACAGTGGCGTTGGGATCCGCATCAATGATCTGCTTCCCTTTGCCATTCCCCTTATCAAGTTCTGGCTCAGGGTCGGAACATGCATTTGATTTGGAAGCCTTCAACTCAGCCACCAGCGACTGCTTGGTCTGACACTGACTTGTGTTGTGAGTGGGGCTCTTGTGGAACTCACACCACTTTCCTGTGTCCTTCTTTGACTTTGTGGTGTTGCTTGTTTCTTGGGGCTTCGACGGGTTGTCTTGGGTCACCCCACCTTGTCTTTGTCCTTTGGTCTTTAGATTTGCAGATCCAAAGTCTCACTTCTTCTGTTTGAACTTTTGCTCGATTTTGACAGCCTATCGGTACGCCCTACCGAGTGAGGAGATGTTCAGGAACTCCATCTCTTCCTAGATGTACCTATGTAGCCAGTGGCGGTATTTGAGTACCAGATGCAAATCAGAATCTTTGATACCCAACTGTGTGCAAAGGGTATGAAAAATGTTGATGAACTCTGGCACATCTTGGTCTCTTCCCTATTGTAGCATGGTCCACTTTATGTATTTGTCCTCGTAGCTTTTGATAGGGTAGTACTACTCCTTGATGGAATCCCAGATGAATCCCAAGTGGGTGCAACTGAAAATATTGAGCCTGTGCTTTCATTCTTCTACTTGCAATAGGTTTCCCACCATTCCTTGACATGGGGGGTTGCTTTGAGAAGAGCGAAAAAAATCTTTTCCTGACTCAAAAATTCATGAATAGAAAAATACCCATCTAGCAGATTTAGCCATTTATCTATGACATCTGCATCTATTTGACCCTTGAAGATGGGAATTTCAAAATTTACTTGTACCTTAAATGGTGTGGTGTTTCTAGAGTAGTTGTTGGAAGCCGATGCGTCGCCTCTGGGTAGGGCTTCTTCGAGCAAGATTTTGATAGGATCTCCTGCCCCCTCATCTTTCTTCTCATCTGCCATGGGAGGCCGTCGGGATTTCTGAGGCTGGTCTTGCAAAGGTTCGACCAATTCAAGCCCTAACTCCTTATATCCCAACCTCGTGGGGGACATGCAAAGAAAAACAGAGAAAAAAATAGAGCACTCTGATACCACTGATTCGGATTTAAATAGGAATGCAAAAAATTATAGAGATAACCATAAACACAAAGATGCAGCAGAAATAATACTTCATTTCAATAATGTAAAATACTGAGATATGTTTACAAACAGAAAATGGAAATAAACAGCTAGAGTGATGGTAGCTTATCTCTGAGAAAAGATGTGGTGGCTACATGCCTCTGAACTATGTTACAATGAGGCTAGAAGGCCTATTTATTGTTTAGAAACATTGGAAAACCCTTCACATCCCAAAACCTAACAGCAGAAGATGAAACGCGAAATTGTGGGCCCCATTTGGGTAAATTGGTACCTCAATTTCCCAGGGTCGTAACTTTGGTATGCGATCTCCATTTGACACATACAATAGCTTGTTAGAAAGATCTATCCGAACACTACAACTTTGGGAAGGGAAAAATCATTCTATGGACCCATGTTGCCTCCAAATTTCCAAAAAAACATCATGTAGGGCCTCAAAACGACTCCGGAATTTCAGGACCCAAAAAACTGCTAAAAATATTAAATTGTGCTACAAATAAGGAAATTGAAAAGCTAAAAGAGACAGTTGCAGGGGTCAAAGTGGGATAGGTGGGTGGCCACCAACATCCACCTGGATCAACCTTCCACTGTAATTCACCACTTTAAAGAAATATAACTTCCAAGCCCTCCCCACATGGGTGAGAATTTGAATATTTGACCACCCTAGATATCACTTAACTTCTATAAAACCAACAAGCCATAATTTTATAAATATAGAATGTGAACAAACATAATTTACCTACCAACACTTATACCTCCTTACTACACCACCATGCAGAATGCTACACTCCAATTCTCTGTGCATATTCTTTGCATGGGTTTCATTAGTGACCACCTCCCTTTATGAATAGGCCTGGAGGGAGCTAGGCAGAAGTCTTAGGTCCCAAGTGACAAGCTTAGCACCTATGTTTAACCTTACACCATCAACACATGCACAAGAATCCACATAGGAGCAACCCCACCTAAAAATAAGCCTGCAGGGTACTCTAGAGCCACCACCTGCAATACGCGCATAGGTAGTTCCTCTGCTAGACCTTAATCTCATCTCAAAAAACCAAAATACTCTCATATCCATCGTAACCCACAACCATATAATCATCAGAACCTCAAGAATGTTTTGCTGTAAATTCCCAAACCCTACACGGTTATCATGTCTCATCATTCAACTATGTTAGGACTCTATACTACCAGTGTAACCCCTTATTGTTATTAGTACAACCCCCTTATTATATTGTTGTACCCATGTAGTCCTCATATTGTTACCATTGTGCCCCATAGAATCCCACTATTGTTATTATTGTGCCCTTACATTATTATTGTTATGCCGGCTCTGATTATATTATGACCCCTTAGACTCCTATATATAGAAAGGAGGTCTTGTCATTTGTATCATCTAAGAATTGTTCATTTGTGTAATGTAAAGGAGGTTTCCCCCTCTAAGTGGCTTATTTCTAAGGTGTTCATCTAT
Organism: Pinus taeda; assembly: GCA_000404065.3. Lineage (NCBI taxonomy): Eukaryota > Viridiplantae > Streptophyta > Pinopsida > Pinales > Pinaceae > Pinus > Pinus taeda. The sequence goes on along the minus strand of APFE030212179.1, from coordinate 108,748 downwards.
CTTTTCTATCTTTTTGTGAGTTGGTTTCATAACATTTGGTATTAGAGCTTTGGATTCTAGGGTTTTGCTGCTCAAAATAGGTCATCATGGAGTTTTCACTATAACCTTTTTTCTGCAATGTTTTAGAATAAAATAAAAAAACCCATTTGAGACGAAATCATTTTGAACTTTGGGTCCAAATTTCATATCTGGTCTCAATACATTTTTGGAGATATGATTTGAGGAAGTTGGGCTTTTTGCAAGATCCAAAATTTAAGCTAAAACAGGTGAACATGGATTTGTGCTATAAATCTTTTTCTACGAAGTTTAAGAAGCTAAAACAAAACCCCATTTGAGATGAAGTCGATCTAAACCTTGCCTCCGAATTTTAGATCCTGTCTCACTATATTTGCGGATATATAGTCTGAGGCAATTAGGGTTTTTGCAGACCCCCGAATTATATTCCAAATAGGTCACCTTGGGAAAATTGTCATAACTGTCTCTTTGGGCATCAGATTACAATTTCGTCAAAACTTATAGAAAGAGTACAGATATTATTTTCCCGTATATATTTTTCAGATCTAAAGGTCAAAACAGTGACACATGGCACTTCATACAAGTTTGCTCTGTGGAAATGGTATATAATTGAGTCATCTTCGGATATTGTGTAGAACTCTTTCTTGGAGAATCCAATTTCGATCAGACTGGTGGCATTCAAAAGAGGACACAGAGCACTAACATAGGTCATGATTTTAGAATTGGAAGAATCGAAATTACATAGTTACAGTCGTTTCAAGATCGATCTCCTAAAATCAAGAAAAGGCGATATGAGGAAGTTTGATGGCAAGGATCCTGCAAATTGGATACTACAAATGGAGAAATATTTTGATCTACATGGCGTACCACTGTTACAAAATCTATGTATTGCATCTTCATATTTAGAGCCAGATCAATTTTTATGGTATAAAGGGCTTTGTTCTCGTAGACAACTTGTTACATGGTCAATTTTCACGAAGGAAATGATAACACATTATGAGGATACAAAGAGAAACACCTTCTTTAAAGTAACACCACAACAATTGGAAGAAAAAGGAGAAAAATGGCTTTGTTACAAAGTGGAAAGCAAAATTATGGCAACAAGGAAGTATACCCCTCACAACTATAAAGATGGAAGTGTTGTTTCTCCTAGCCTTCCACAACCTACAAGGGTTACACCACAACAATTGGAAGAAAAAAGAGAAAAGGGGCTTTGTTACAATTGTGATAACAAATACATTAAAGGTCATAAGTGTGCAGAGAAGAAATTATTTGACATCTATTGTGGAGAGGAGGAAAAAAATGATCAATAAACGTCAAAGGAAGAGTATATACACTAGGAACCAACCCCAAAGAAAGAAGAAATGAATCCGACCATATCTTGTAAAGCATTGGAAAGAATTACTACTCCTAAAACTATTAAGATATAAGGACATATCAAGAAGAAAAAGGTTCAAGAAGTGAAATATCACATCGAGAAAGAAGAAATGAATCCAACCATATCTTGTAATGCATTGGCCAGAATTACCGCTCCTCAAACTATCAAGATAGAAGGACATATCAAGAAGAAAAATGTTCAAAAAGTGAAAGATAACATCGAGCATCAAGAAATGAATCTGACCATATCTTGTAAAGCCTTGGAAGAAATTACCACTTTTCAAACTCTAAAGATAGAAGGACATATCAAGAAGAAAAAGGTTCAAGCAGTGAAAGATCACATCGAGCATCAACAACAAGTTCTCCAACTTTTAAAGGATAACGCCACTTTGTTGCAGAATCGAATGAAACAACAAGTAGATCAACATCGCAGTGAATTTTTTTTTATGTAGGTGATTGGGTATTTTTACAGCTACATCTCAAGTAAGCTACTTATGAGAAGGAAATGTTGGCAATACTACATGTACTTAATAAATGGCGACCTTACCCAATGGGAAGACACTTCAAGGTAAAAATGGATCATGATAGTCTTAAATACTTTTTAAAACAAATATTGTCTTTAGAAGAATAGAAAAAATGGGTCACAAATATGTTGGGTTATGACTTTGACATCATCTATAGAAAATGGAAGCAAAATTTTGTTGCAGATGCACTCTCAAGAAAGGATGAGGATGTGGAAGCATTGTTTTGTGCTACTTCTATTATTCAACTAGATTGGATAAACGAAGCAAGGGATGAATGGAAGAAGGATGAAGAAGTGTGGCCACTCATTCAAAAGTTGCAGAAGATCCCAATTCAAACATTATTTCCAGAACTTGAAGAGGAAGGAGAAATCATATTGGAACCTGGAGTAGACATAGAATCAAGAACCCGACAGCTATGAAATCGAACAATTTTAGAGTATCTCATCAAGTGGAAGAACTTACACATTGAAGATTCCACATGGGAGGACAAGAATCTTCTACAGAAGCATCAAGAACTACTCAAACATTGAGGACAAAACTTTTTGAAGGAGAGGGGCATGTTAGGCACCTATACTACTAGTGTAACCCCTTATTGTTATTAGTACAACCCCCTTATTATATTTTTGTACCCATGTAGTCCCCATATTGTTACCATTGTGCCCCATAGAAGCCCACTATTGTTAGTATTGTGCCCTTACATTATTATTGTTATGTCGGCTCTGATTATATTATGACCCCTTAGACTAGGTGTTGTCATTTGTATCATCTAAGAATTGTTCTGTTAGGCCCCTATACTACTAGTGTAACCCCTTATTGCTATTAGTACAACCCACTGATTATATTGATGTACCCATGTAGTGCCCATATTGTTACTATTGTACCCCATAGAATCCCACTATTGTTATTATTGTGCCCTTACATTATTATTGTTATGTCGTCTCTGATTATGTTATGACCCCTTAGACTCCTTGTTGGCATTATGATTCAGGTTTGGCACTATGGCACAGGTGTTGTACTTGATGGAAACTCACTCAAGAGGCAGATCTCTGTTCAGGCTCTCAAAATCATAGAAAATGAGATACCCGCAGGTGAGCCTAAGAAAAGTTGCGGACCCACAGGTACCCCGACCAACAAGTGCGGACATACCCGCAAGTACTTTGTTCAAAAGGTGCGGACCTCAATTGCACTCACTTCAATGCAGAGAAGCGCGCACACGTGGGCATTCTTATGAATGGTCCATGGTATTTTTTCCAACGTATATGATCCTGTGGTTTTGTTCCATGGTATAGCATCTAAATTATTAAACCTCGGTTTTGGGTTCCTTGTATCGGTTCTCTATGGTTTTCATCCTTGGTTTGAGTATGGGCTTGCCTATAAAAAGGAAAGGAGATCATTTGGCTAGACACTTATGAAATTTGAATATCTTAAGATATGAATTTTTGGGTGATCGGTTTAAAAAGCTAGATCTAAATCAAGGTGAAAATCTATAAATTGTAAGGCGGATCTATTGATAGGTTGCGATCTCATTAGCACATGATCAAATCTTTGGATCTGACAATCTATGGCACATTGGAGGACTGATAATTTGGCTCTATTCGGAGGTCTGCAGGCAATACACAGCGCAGGTGCGGAGGTACGCAGTGCAGCAGAAGGCGCAGGTGCGGAGGTATGCAGCGCACCAGAAGGTGCAGGTGCGGACGTACGCAGCGCAGAAAAAGGCAAAACTGCAGAGGTACGTAGAGAAACAGGAGGATCAGGTGCGGAGGTGCGCTGTCGAGCAGACAGTGCAGGTGCGAATTTGCGCAGAGGTACACAATGCAGCAAAAGGGGTAGGTGCAGAGGTACGCATAGCAGAAGAAGGATCGGGTGCGGATCTGCGTAGTCTAGACACAGAAGAACTGTGGATATCCGCAGGTTTCTATCAGTGAAGTTGCGTACTTTTCTTGAAATTATTGTTGGCTGCCTTTTATCTATTGCTAGAGAGTTCTAGGTTTAGATTACTGGTATTGTTGTTCTGGTTACTGCATTCTGAGAAGTTATTGGTTGATTCATTGGTTGATTGTAAAATGAGATTGGTTGATTCACATGTACTTGATGATTTGATGTTCTTGGATCCAGACTGAAAATTAATGAAACGTGGTCCTTGGAAGAAAAGAAGTAGAAGAGCAAAGGGGGTTGTAGCTCTCTTCCAGGGGAGACTGGAAAACGAGAGAGGGTTGTAGCTCTCTGCAGGTTGCAGCCTGCCAACTAGTAAAGGACTACACCAATACAAAATCATTGTAAAAGAAGTTTCTAATTAAAAGAAGATAGAGACATATTGCGGCAAGTGGTCTTCACCCACATTTGGTTTCCACCTTATATCTGGTGTTCTTTGGTGTGACTATCTATTTTTCTTGTTCTTGTTCATTATTATATGGTACTGACATACAAGTTAATGATGAATATCTGAAGAATAAATTAAAGTATAAATCTAGAAGGTATATTGAAAATAATTTGATAATACTGATTCACCCCCCCTCTCAATATTATTTCCAACACTCCTATATATAGAAAGGAGGTATTTTAATTTGTATCATCGAAGAAATTGTTCATTTATGTAATGTAAAGGAGGTTGCCCCCTTGAAGAGGTTGAATTCTAAGGCGTTTATCTATCTTTTCTATCTTTTCTTGAGCTAGTTTCATAACATTTGGTATCAGAGCTGTGGATTCTAGGGTTTCGCTGGTTCAAACAGGTCATCGTGGAATCTTCGCTATAATTTTTTTCTGCGATGTTTCAAAAGCTAAAAAAAAAATCATTTGAAAAGAAATCACTGAATCTCAGGTCAAAATTTCAGAGCTTTTAGCGCTATATTTGCGGAGGTATGATCTGAGGAAGTTGGTCTTTTTGCAAACTCCTGAATTACATTCCAAAAAGGTGACCTGGGTAAAATCGTCATAACTTTCTCTATGAGCATCAAATTGAAATTTCGTAAGAAGGTATAGAGAGAAGACGAACTGTAGTTTCTTCTGTATATTGTTAAGAGGCAAAGGTTGAAACAGTGACACGTGGCACTTCATACAAGTTCGCTCTTCTGGAAAGGTCTATAATCAGGTCATCTTGGGAGATTGTGCATAACTCTTTCTTGGAGAATCCAATTTGGATCAGACTGGTGGCATTGGAAAGAGGACATAGAGGGCTACTACAGGTCGAAGCTTTAGAACTTAAAGATCCGAAAGTACAGAGTTACATTTGTTTCAAGATCGAGCTTCTAAAATCAAGAAAAAGCAAGATGAGGAAGTTTGATGGCAAGGATCCAGTAGATTGTATACTTTAGATGGAGCAATATTTTGATCTACATGGTGTACCACTATTACAAAAGGTATGTTTTTCATATTCATATTTAAAACCGAATCAATTTTTATGGTATGAAGGGCTTTGTTCTCATAAAAAACTTGTTACGTGGTCAATTTTCACGGAGGAAATGATAACACATTATGAGGATACAAAGAGCAACACCTTCTTTAGAGCAACACCACAACAATTGGAAAGAGTATAAGGGATTTGTGACATAGTGGAAAGCAAAATTATGGAAACTCGGAAGCATACCCCTCACAACTATAAAGATGGAAGTGTTGTTTCTCATAGCCTTCCACAACCTACAAGGGTTACACCACAACAATTGGAAGAAAAAAGAGAAAAAGGTCTTTGTTACAATTGTGATAGCAAATGCACTAAAGGTCATAAGTGTGCTGAGAAGAAATTATTTTACATAGAATATGAAGTGGAGGAAGAAAAGGATCAAGAAACATCAAAAGAAGAGGATATAAGCCAGGACCCCACCCCAGAGAAAGAAGAAATGAATCAGACCATATCTTGTAAAGCATTGGCAATAATTACCACTCCT
>APFE030212179.1:63174-81635 GCA_000404065.3 Pinus taeda | reverse complement strand
CTACTTCGTATCTCAAGGGATGCTCAAAAGTCCAAGCAGTAGATCAACTCCTACAACACCACGCAACTATGCTCGCCCATCTTCGAGAGAATATTCATCAAGCTCAGAACCGCATGAAGCAACAGGTAGACCAGCATCGCTCAGAGCGCCAATTTCAAGAAGGAGATCAGGTCTTTTTACGGCTCCAACCATATAAGCAAACATCACTCAAAGACAAAGGATATCAGAAACTCTCTCCCAAATTCTACGGACCATAGCAAGTACTTCAACGCATTGGAGAAGTGGCCTACAAGTTGGCTTTTCCACCTACTACAAAAATCCATCCAGTTTTTCATGTCTCATGCCTCAAGAAAGTGATTGGGAATAATTGCAGAATTCAGATTAGTCTACCGGAATTGGACGAAGAAGGATCCATCTGGCTTCAACCGGAACAAGTCCTCGACACACGAGTCAAGCAACTGCGTGGCCACATGATTAAGGAAGTCCTAGTCAAATGGAAAGACACCTCTCTAGAAGATGCAACTTGGGAGCCAGCCACTATTCTGCAGCAGTTTCCGCAGCTTCAGCCTTGAGGACAAGGCTAGTCTTAAGGGGGTGGGCATGTTAGGGTCCCACCCTAACCCCCTTATCTATGTAATGGGACCACATCATAGTTAAGAGTCAATAAAGACCATATTAATAATTGTAAAAAGGAACCACAGTTAGTTGCAAATGGGCTGTAGTATTAGATATATGGTATTAGTAATAAGCGGTATTGATCCGTGGTATTACTCGTAGGAGTCATATATAAAGGATAGTAACTCCCTGCGAGGAGCATCGTGTCTTATTTTTGTAATAGAGCTCTTCTCTATTGGAGGTTTCCCCTCGAAGAGGCAAGTGAACATTACTCTCTGAATAATAAAGTCATTGCCATTTTGTGTTCTCGGTCTCTTTTCTTTGCATATTCTGTATTTAGGTATCTTTTGCAGGTTAAGAAGCATAACAAAGAGGAAAGTAGCGCTGCTACTACAGGACCTAAAAATGAAAAATCAGACGGCTGGAAAATGGCAGACCAAAAAAGATATAAAATTAGGCTAGGTCACAAAACCATTGGCTCACAATAAGTAGGCAGGGCAAGAATACACCTGCAGCTCTAATACCATGTTAAACACACATGGGAAGCCAGATCAATATGAAAGATAAACATGAGAATACATTTTATTAACAAGTGATATACATTTATAGTACATTGTTGTGAACGTTGGGTTTCACATCCCAAGGTATCTTGGACTGCTTTGTCTATTCAGCTTCCACACTATCCCATTTAGGACTAGGTGTCCAACAACATTTATAAAAGAGACTATTTATTTTTTATTAGTATCTACTAACCTAATTTCCACTGAGTGTCTTGTTTTGGAGCTATATTTTAACAAAAAATAAGAGCCTGAAAAGAAGGTGTTGAGGCACCCAGAAGCTCCAAACAAGCTTTGTGCTATTCTAGAACTGTCTCCCCATAAATTCCTTGATAGAAATAGGATAACTTATTTTTCTAGTTTTGTTTCTTGTAAAAATAATTCTTATCATTTCTTCAATCTAATTAAATCTTTTACAACATGGGATTTAATGGGGCTTCCCAATCCCCTTATTTTCTAGGATACAACTTTCATTTAAATTTAGAGGAATTTAACTTAACTCCACCAAACTTGGTACTCCCATGCTCCTTGTTACTCATATTCTTGAGAATTTCTGCAATTTGTGGTTGGATTCCTAACTCGATGTTTTATTCTACTTCAACTTCCCTAATATATTATTTGGAAGGACTTCCTCCTTTTTTCTTTTTCTTTCCAACTCAGGACTAGTGGAATAACTTCCCAAGTTAAGTTTCTTCTTAGCACTTATTGTTATCACCTTTGTTTCTCCCTCCTTTGTTTCTTAAGGCTCTTGGGACATGCCTTCTATTCTTTTTTCCTACCTATCAATATTTAACGAAGACATGGGTCTGTGTTGAATATGTGATTGGATGTTACTAGTAGGAGAAGTTTGTTATGAAACTAGCTCACAAAAAGATAGAAACGATAGTTGAATGCCTTAGAATTCAGCCTCTTCGAGGGGACGACCTCCTTTATATTACAAAAATGAACAATTCTTAGATGATACAAATGACAAGAACTCCTTTCTATATATAGGAGTCTAAGGGGTCATAATATAATCAAAGCCGACATTAACAAAATAATGTAAGGGCACAATAATAACAATAGTGGGCTTCTATGGGGCACAATAGTAACAATATGGGGACTACATGGGTACAAAAATATAATAAGAGGGTTTTACTAATAACAATAAGGGGTTACACTAATATTATAGGGGCCTAACAAAGTTTCTCTTACTAGTTCTTCCTCCTTTATCTCCCCCTCTTCTCCTTCTCTCTTTATTTCCTTAGATCCTAGGGTTTATTTACCTATATTTGGATCCTCCTCTTCATTCTCCTCCCACAAAAATCTTTCATAGGGGTTAGTCAATGTTGAAGAAATATTTTGAGTTAGGGTTTTGGATTTTTAGCACCAGGTCATTTTCCCCAATTTACCCACCTTTTAAGTGTATTCCATTGGGTCTTTCTATGATATAAGCATCCATCTCCATTTTGAGACTAAGTAATTTTGTAATATTTGGGAAAATGGCCATATTAGCCATAATTCTTAAATTTAAATGGGATTTTCTCATAATCAAGTGATTTAATGTGGCTTCAATCCCCTTGGGACAGGATAATCTTAGAGGGTGGACCTTTCTCAAGGTATACTTCCATGCAAATTTTGGCATACACAAATTGTTGACCTTTAGGCTCAGCACGATCTAGGTACCAACCGACACCATTACCTTTACCTTCAAGCACTCATCACTCCAACAAGAAAGAAGTAAGTGAGGGAGATTGACCCAAACAAGAACAATAGTTGGGATGTCCTTATCTAGGTTAAAATCAAAGGACCAAACATTAAAATGCATCCCCCTTGTAGCCAAAAAAATATGGCCAATTCTGAAATACTATGTCTTTGTCCTCTTTGTACTCAAAGAGAAAAGAAAACAAACCATTGTGAACTGCATAAATGCCAAGGTTCCCCTTCATCATTGACTTCCATGCACTGTCAAACCACTAGTCAACAAACTTAGGAAAATGCCACATACCCATGAATTTTCCAACCACGACCCTACCAGAGAACGTTAAGGTGGATTTCTGAAAACCTCGAGGGAGCACATGTAGTGGGGTATTCTAAAAAATATTTACTATTTTTCTTTGGTCTAGGTTTGTTTTTGAGGTGGATTGCCTTCTCCCCCCACATCCCCTGGGACTAAAGCCATTAATTTTTAATGGAAAAGGAACTAAAAATAGCAAGAGGATTTGGGTTTTAGGTCACCACATCTCAGTTGTAGAGCTCCACTATTTTCATGTTTTATTAATATTATTGTTATTGTTACGTTCTAGCATTCTAACATTAAAAATGATATCAATAATGATGGCGATGATGTTTAATGTCCATTAAGACCAATGGGGTCTATTAGACCTTAGAAAAAGAGACATTAATTGAGACATTTTAATATTTTATTTCTATGATCAGATAAAAGGGAAAGAAGTGTTCATAGATCACTATAGTTTTCCAGACTAGCAAGTTAAGAAGGTTGGTAGTGTGGTAGATGTTTTGGAAATGAAAATAGATGTGGGTAGGAGTTCGAGAATCCAAGAGAAATTATTTTGATCTTAAATCCTCTTAGTATTTCATAGTTGATAGATTCTTTCTTCCCAAGGTGTTTTGGGAATCGACCAACGTCTAGTCTCACTTTGAAGGTCATGTAAATTGGTTCTTATCTTTGCAATGTTCATTTTCTTCTTAGAACTGGTCAGAAAAAAGAGATGATTCTAGTTATTGGGAGTGAAGTTGATCACCTCCTTATAATACCTTAGTTTCCTTTTCCCTTCTCATCCTTATCATCCTACAATTTGTCCTTAAATATGGAAGTAATAATATTCTTAATATTGTCTTTATTTACCAAGATGATCTCCTCCTTAAATCCCCAATAATTAATAAGAATATTAATGTAGAAAACCCTAATGCTTCATCTAACGGGATAGTTATTGATAATCCAACTCCTCTTATATTGTTAGAAAAATGGGATTAATTATTTTTTGCCTCTTATATTCATTTTCCTTATCAATTTTCCTTATAAGGGTTTGGGTTACTCAATGAAGGTTACCAACTATCTTCCAGGGTATTTTAACCTGCCCCATATTATTATATATATATATATATATATAAGTGGCAGGCATAAAAAAAAAAATAGGCTAGAGTATTATTTTCCATGCACCCACATCCAACAAGTCCCACCATCTACCTTGCCCTGACGATCCTCTCTAATGCCCAACTAAATCCAGAAATCATGAATAAATTGGGAGATCAATGGTTTGTGTGGGTTTCACCCCTCCTCTTTCATGTCACAAGGGGGGGTCTGCTAATATCCTGATCATCGATCTCAATAATTAGATTGATGGCATGCGCGGGGGGTACCCTCTTGCTGATGTCACAAGGTAGGGGTCACACATGCCTTAGAATATTTCGATGGTAGATATCCAACATTGATTGTTGCGGTAGTCCCCACGTGTCATCACATCCACTCAAGTCCATTTATTACTTAATTAATTAATTTCCTAATCAATGATACACATCACTTCACGCTCTAAATCAAGTGATTGTGCCTAGACAACATGCCCAATGATTAACATACAATGGGGTGGTGCAAAATTATTTTTCCAACCCCCTCATCGCTCAATCTACGGGTAAGATCGATATACGACATCCCTCCATCGCATTTTCCAAAACCACCACAAGGGTGGCACAAAGCAATATTTGGTTTTTACCACAACTGCTAGCAGAACTGCTAATCTATACTTACAAAACGGTGAGACCTATCCCTCTCGCCTCTTCCCCATGTCATCTTTCCACGTAATCTCGCACTTCTCATCTTGGTGGTCTCCTCCATTGTCCTCCTATGCACCCGGAAGGTGGGACCCTCAGGACACGTCAACCCAGTCCCTGTGCCCTAATGATTCTATTTGGTTGCTCCCCAATAAACCTTTAGGACATTGCATCTTGGTCCCTGCCATATCAATGCTTCGAAGCAACCTCCACTTCAAACTTACAGGGATAATTACCGATAGGATGAGATGTAAGGTGGGATTTGTGCCAACCAATGAGATTGCAACCAAAATCACGTGGAAGCCACCATTTCCTGTCCCCACATCATCCTGCCCCTCTATTACAGACTTCCCCTTTTAACTTATGGGTTTATGGCATCAAGGATGAGTTTTCATATGGGCTCCACTCCAACCAATGGAAATGCTCCTCGCCTTCGAGTTGTGAGCCCAACTAGCCTGGTGCCTAGTCATCCCTGATATTCCTTTTCATTGCTAAAAAAAAAAAATCCAAGATGTGGCCTTCGGACCATGTCACCCTTCCATCCACCCAATTATAATAAGGAAAATATGGGCATCCAATCTAGAGCTTCCACTATGAGGGTTTCATCATATTTATTGGATAAGGTTTCTTCTGCCAAGGCTATAAGGCTAAGCCCAAATCTTGACATCGCAACAATGCTGCACACTACAAGAATTAACCATGGTCCAATTTTAGTTCCTAGAAACAAACTAATAGATCAAATATGGGTAGTTTCCTAACCAAGAATTGAGGGCTCAATTTAGATAGTGAACATACCTTTAAAGTTGAGTGTTTAAAAACTTATGAAAATTATATCTAAGTCATATTGGCATAAATAAAATATGATGATTTATAAATTAATAAATCAGACTAGCTATAAATATCATAAAGATTATATTTTTTCAATTGGGTGTCCATGATGGTCGACAATTTTAACACGACCATAATAGGAAAATAAAAATAGGAGGAAACCCTCCAATGAGAGAGTGAAAGTTGTAATGGGGATTTGGTACCTAGAGTTACAATATTGGTATAGGATGAATAAGCAAGATAGTACTTGAGTCACTAGGAAACAAGGCTGAAGGTTGAACCTAAGGTGAACAAGAAAAGAAAGCCTCCATTTAGTATGTTATTACCAAGTTTTCATTTAAACCCCAGAGCAAAGAAAATTAAAAGGGTATGTTTATGGAGTCACCCGAGGGAGCCTTTCCCTTAGCTATTCTAATCCAAATCCTATTCATGAAAATGATTACGATTAGTAATTTAATGATAATGCAAAAAATAAAAACAAAAGAAAAACTTAAGAATTTAAGTTTTTTATCTATATCAAAAGGAAATAGGAAATATATCTTAATAAAGAGAAATGTTATCTAAAGGCAAGTGATGAGATTTCAGAGCGTGTTATGGAGGAGTACATTCTAATAGAAATCTTGTTCAGATACCAATTCAAGATATCAATTGCATCCATGACAATTTTGGGTCTTTGCAACGCCAAAATAATATAACAAGAGCATGGTGTAAAGGGAAAAAAGCCATTTGATAAAAAAACATAGCGAGCAAAGTAATGCACCTATAATAAAGAAATGAATAATGCACCTAGGTAGTAGTTCTACTATTACCTTTAGAGTTGATGGGACTCATTTCTTCTTCTCTTGGAAAAATTCTTAGTCAATAGGCTAGAGGTACTGGTTATAGACCCTTGTAGGTAACCATAGGAAAAATATGAGTAGATTCTAAGTTCAAAAAATGTTACCCTAATGTTCTGTAAAAATAAGAGTAAGTTAATGATTGAATTCAACCTGGCCATAGGAAATTGAGATAAAATTTGTGAACCTTGAATCGATTAAGGTGTGTGAGGAATACCAGACATGGGAAACTACTAATTCAAGGGAAATATAATTAGATTTCCATTCTAGTTGAGCATATCTAAGCCAAGGGTTAAGAGGAAAACTCCTAAACCTCAAGTGGGAATTTTTGAAACCATAGGCAACCTGCAATTATAATGTCAATAAGAAATCAAATAGCATGAAGCTTCCATAATTTACTTGTAGTGAGACCCTTAGACAACCATTCATGTGGTCAGATTGGGAAATATTGAGTCCATAGACTCTATGGAAGGAAAAATGTTGGGGCAAGAGAGACCTTGAAATATGGTTGAACTGCTCAAGGGACTTCACCTGAAACTGGCCACAAACACTAGAACCATGGATGCTCAAAGCGATGTATTCTCTGGTCAGGTAAATTGAAAAGAGAAAGGAAAATTTCTGAAAGTGTGATGGCCACTTATCAGTAGTTATGTTGTCGGGCATTAATAGAACATCACTCTCAGACCACCCTCTGGAAACCACCACTTGTCTAAAAATTTATTTAGTGATAAGCGAATAGGGAAATATTGGAGATGAAGCATTACTAGGAAGGTAAAGAGTATGACGTCAAAACCCTCATCCTCAACCACAGAGACCATGACGCCTGAGTTACCCTACCAAAACAGTGAAAATAACTTTTCCACTATTGGATCATTCTACAAGACCTAATATGTTCCTTTACTAGCACTTCGCATGCGTGGTTAGGGATAACAACCACATGAAGAGTCACATTAACTTAGATCACATGTCATAAATGTCGTGTGATAAGCACTTCAAGTCTCAAGCACTGCAATATTATAAAAAGAAATTAAGCAAGCATGCCATAGGTGGATTTATATACTTATACAAATAATACATAAATTATTACACCCACTCATATAGTAATACAACCAGAACTCAATGGTTATGAGGCACGAATTTTTTATTTTTTTTGTGTGCGAATTGGGGTATGTTACAGATTGGTTCCCTTCACTAACAAAAAAAACAGCATGCTCAATACCAGTAGTAGATACACTCATAAACAATCTAGTATTATAATAAACAATCTACTATTATAAACCGTTTACCTAATTGAAAGCGTAGCATGTGACGAGGGTGTTCACGTAATTGAAAGCGTAGCATGTGACGAGGGTGCCACGTGTACGTATTTTGCACTCATATAAACCGTTTACATAATTGAAAGAGTAGCATGTGACCACGTTGCCACGTTTACGTGTTTTTGCACTTATATGACCACATTTACGTGCTGAAAGCATAGTCACGGGCCACGGCGAATGACAAACACACTTCGCAGATGACAAACACACTACGCAGATTCCGACATCTTCAAACAGGGCGATTAAGCTAAAATCAGGCTTCCACGTTGCCACGTTTACGTGTTTTGAAAGCGTAGCATGTGACCACGTTGCACTTATATGACCACATTTACGTGCTGAAAGCATAGTCACGGGCCACTGCGAATGACAAACACACTTCGCAGATGACAAACACACTACGCAGATTCCGACATCTTCAAACAGGGTGACGATTCTCTCCAATATGCTCTGACCTGTAGCGTCCTGGAACGGGATTTGCTAAAGAAATTCGTCTGACCATGTGAAAGCTACGCTGAAGGTCAATGTCAACAGTGATGTAAAGCACCTGTTATAGTGATTGCGGTGGAGTGTGCTAGTGTGTGTCAATTTTTTCAGGGCCAAACTTTGGAATCTCTTTGTTTAAGAGATTTGTCGGAGCTTTGAGTAGTGATTCCATTTGCTTTGCCATTTTTTATTACAAATAATAACGCATATGGGATCTCAAGAGTAAGTACTGCTGAGAACCCCTGAGCTATTACTGAGGTTATATATTGGACTCCACGGGCTTCTCACCCATAAATATCGCGGAGTCCCAAGCCGGTCTTGTGCTCTGCTTTGCTCTGGCCTGGCCTTCCCTGAGCGCTTCAGAGCTGCAATTTGGGTGAGGTGGTTGGCGTCCGGCTTATATATATCACTGGGCTAGTAGCTTTAAGGTATCTCATTGGGCTAAAGCAGGCGTTGATGAAGGCGAGTTCTGAAGAAACTTCAGACTTGATAGAGTGCACTCTGCATCTTGGTAGCTTCGATTAGAGCTTCGATCTACGCGTTCGGTTCAGATTGGTGTAAGTTCCACTAGTTTTGGGGCAATTTGAGTAAAAAATTGTGTAATGATTTTGATCTGTTTCAAATGATTAATGGTGGATTTTTTAAATATGCTGAGAATTGAAATATGTGCCTTACAACACTGAAATACTTTATGAGAATGTGTAAATATGATTTATTTTCGTTGCTCATTTGGTATTTATGGGGATTTTTGCTTTGTGCTGCAGGGAGGAAAATTTTGTAGACATCTGAAAACAATTATGTTGCAGCTCTGAGGATCGTTTCTGGTGAGAATTTTTCTCCTGTCTGCTGCTAAAATAACTAGCTTGAAAAACGTTTACAAGGTTCCGATTTTGTTTCTTTTGGCTAAATTTTGCCATTGATTTTTATTAATTATCCAGAGAACACTTTGCATAGCGAATTTTCTCAAGGTTAGTGAGATTTCCAAGGTTTTGCTCCAAACAGAATTAAAAAAAAAATACCATTCTCTTATTAAAAAATTCATGTTACAGAAAAGCCATAAAATCGGTATAGGGTTCCTGTTACACCAGCCACGGTATCATTCAGCAACAGATCTTTTCTACGCGATCGGATAATGCCATTGCCCATTCAAATGAAATTCACTTTGTCTGTCATCTTCTTTGTGACAACGACATTGTTGATTCACGCCACGGGCAGGCAGATGCATGGGATTGCAGATAAAGGAATTCATGCAGTTAAATCTGCCGTTAAACCGGCGGCAGCGGTGGAAGGTTTAGCCCCAGAGAGGAAAATGCATGGGATTACTGCTAAAGGAATTCATGTACTTAATTCTTCCGTTAAACGGGCGGCAGCGGCGGAAGGTTTAGCCCCAGGGCAATCGCTTCTCCATAGTCTACCCAACGGCCATGTTTCAAAGCAGCTGCCACCTCCAATTAAATGCAGTAATGGTCGTTCTTCTTCCAAGTTGGAGGTAGCACGATATTCTTGCGGCCCGCATCCTAACAGCCATGTTCCATGCCCACCCACTTGACAAACCAAGAAGGTAACCAATATTTACAGTGTTATTGGTCTATCCATGGATCGGTGGGAATTGTATATGCCTACACCAAGTATATTCTTTAGTAGTGAAGATATATAGCACTACCCATTAATGGATAATAACACTATAAATACTGGGTTTAAAAAAGAACTAGTAAATAAATCAATAACACCATAAATATTGGTTTCCAAGAAAGTACCACAGATAAAGGTGAATGGCAATGAATGGCAATGCAGGGATAATGAGAAATCAATATCAGAAGGCCAAATCAGCAGATCTGCCCGATTTATTTTCTTTGATGTTCCTTTATTATCGTGGCTATCTAATGTTCCCTGTTCTGAAATAAAATATGAACATCTATTTTTTAATTATAATGTATTGACGAGCCGTTGGAATAATATAAAAGATGCTCTTGTTGCTAATATTCTTTTTCCCGATGAAACGCATATTTCTTATGACGTGTTTCAAAGCAAACTGATCTCTCCTTCTCAGTCTTAAAGATCGACCTTATAAGATTTTCTCTCATGGTTTTCCTGTCATGTAGATACCGTCTGTGTCTAAATGTTTTCTGTGAGGTACTTAAATTATATTTTAATAATATTATTTAAATTATTAAACGATATCTTAAAAACTAAATATTTTATTTGACCACCATATTTTATATTTTGCATTTTGAAAAACATAAAGTGTGAGTTTGTTTTTTGTCGGACAATTATAAAGAAATATTTAATATATCACAGAAAAAACAATATAAGATATAAAAAATATTAAAATTACTTTAACCATAGTCAATATAATAGAAAGTTCGAATGTTAAGTTATTACATTCCAAAAGGTGTAATTTTATAAATTTAGAAACTTAAAAAATAAAAATATTATAGAAAAGGTAATTCATTTTAATTTAAAAACTTATAAGTTTTGTTTTTTTGTTTTTTTTACTAGTGTAAAGAAGAATATTGTTATTATTGAAATAAGAATAAATTGTTATTAGTTTTAAAGTAAAGTATGGTCATGAAATTCCTAAAATATAAATTGGTAAATTTTGTGATACAAAGATGGGTTATAAATGGAAAAAAATGTCTCCGATAAATCTATCACTCACTGAAATTTCAAAATATTTGTTATAATACCAACTCTTTACATTTTTAAGTCATAAAGTTATAGTTTCTCTTGAATTCTTATCTTAAACTTTTAAAAATACGTGTTATAATACCAACCTTTATATGCTTTTAAGTCATAAAGTAATAGTCACTCTTACATTCTTACTTAAAACTTTTAAGTATTATAATGGAATTTTAAAGAAATGCACTAATTCCTTACCTTTAATATCATATACAAGTTATAGTCATTTAGTTTATCATCTTCAGTAAGATAATGGAATTTTAAAGGAAATGCACTAATTCCTTACCTTTAATACCATATATAAGTTATAGTCATTTAGTTTATGAGATATTAATCATCGTTTTCATCTTCATTAAAAGTTTTCATTGAAACGATCCTAAAAAATAAAATCCTTATGTGAGGTGACTTTTGGTTTCAACTTCACCTAAACAACTCTTTCTAACTCTTCCTATCTATTTATAACTCATATTCATGCTAAATATGATACAATTTTTTATATTTCATAATGTATTAATATTCATAACAAATAATCTTAAGTAAAAAAGACAGTTTCTATTTAAATATGATTATATGAGAGATAAAACACATTAATAAATTTTACATATGATTATGAGAGAGATAAAAAACATTAATGAATTTATATAATTCTTCTTGTTCATGAAATTTTTGATACAATTGATTATTTTTGATACAATTGATTTAATTAAGATAAAAAATCTAACCATGATGTGATTCCATTGTTAATATTATTACATTCCAAAAAATTAGATACATGGAAAGTACATAATCATATTTTGCTAATATCTACTACCAATATATTAACATGCACTAATAACAAAAAGGTCTTGGAATACACAAAACCCAGTTGTTTCTACTCCAAATCTTGTGAGTAAATTTTGCAAGAAAATTTTAGAAAACAATCAAGGTATTAAAAGATAACAATTCAAAACAATGTGGACCATATGTTTGAAAGCATTAGAATAATTCTAAATGTTTGAAGAGTTTCTTAAGAAAGATTATGTCCATGTTAGTTATAGAAATAAAGAACCGAGGAACAAGTATAGAAAGGTATCAAGTAAATCTTCAATAACATTGAGCTTAGACACAACATTCAAATCTTAAGAAATATTATATGATTGGGTTGTGTTGTATTTCCTTTGATGGTGATTGTTACAGGCCATTTTTTCACATTAACCCAAAAGGCTTGTAAACTTGATCAATCAATATCCATGAACACTTTGTCATAATCCCTTCACAAAGCCTTAACCATAATTTCTCCGAAAAGTTTGAGTTTCTGGTATTAATTGCTCAAAAAGACTGTTTTTAGCCCCAAAACTCTCTACACTCTTGATCACCTACATTCAATGCATGTTACATGCTTGCTCACTTGTGCTCATCAACACATGTTGCTCCCTTCTACAGGTGCGTTGATTCTAGAAATTTGGGAAAAATAAAAATATCTTTGAAGCTTCCTCTTCCAGAAGCTTCCGAGGTGTTAACTATTTACCTCAGATAGAGAGGACGAATTCCTATTTTGGTCCTATCTTGGAGACATTATCTCTTATCCCTTGATCTCATCCTCCCATCATATGTGGAACTCAAACTCATAATGGTAAATCCTAAATTATCACATTCATCCTATAAATTTACTGCCTCCTTTAAGGTTTGGGTTGGCTTTTGGAGATTTCTAGTGCCCTCATGTTGCTGCTTTGAACCTAAAGGAGTCATCACATTCATGCATTAGGGTTGATGTCAAGATGTGCTTTGTGATAAGAAAGGAAAATTCAACTTGGGGATACATCTACAAAGTCAACTTCTATTTATGGTTGTAAACTCTCTCCTATATTTGTTAATACAAAAAGTATCCTATTTTCTTATATTTGTTGTGTTATGTTTGCACTCATGTATTTCAATGGCATGTTGATTCATTGAATAGAGATTTTAGATTATGCTAGGTGGATGTTGTGGACCCTTTTCTTGTTTTATTCTTGTGTCAAGTTCTAATTATAACACTTGAAGCTAGAATTGGAGCTTACAAGTGAGGAGGAAAGGAAGGCTTGCTATAGATTCGAGGTAGACTTCTTTCCCATACTCTAATTTATTTTAGGAAAAATTCATGTTTTTTTGTTTTTTGTTGTTCTAGATCATGCCACTAGATCTAGGGAATTCATCTTTGTCTACAATCGTGAAAATTTCTCATAAAAAATTGGTGACCACACTGGGGATTGATTCTTCCCTTAGTTTTTTCCTTGACCTTAGCACCTTTTTCACCTCTCCAAGTGACCTTAATTGGCTCACTCAGATATTGATACACCTTAGGAAAACATCCTTTGATATTTCTTTGACCATTTGTGTCATATTTTGTCCGAAATTGCCCCAACGCATCCACTTGTTCTAAGAGAGAGCACTTTAGTGCACTTGTCCCTTCTTTGTGCCTGTGTTGGAGAGAACTATTGTTAGTTATGTACCTACACTGATCTTGTAAGATGCAAAAATTTGCATTCCTTTTCTTTCTCTTTGATATGCTTTGGTCCAGCAAGTTTCCCTTATGTCTCTGAGTTTGTCTTTGTCTATGAAAAGTCAATACAACACTTGATTTTGTGTGAAATTAAGTGGATTTTCCTTTGGTAATTACTTAAAGGTTTCCATCAATTTCTTAACAATTTTTTAATGTTTTTCTTATTTTTTTTGCAAAAAAAAAAAAGTTTCCCCTCAACTGCCCCTGGGGGCAGGGGGGTTCAGGGTTGAATTATGTATGAGTGTTAATCACCTCTTAGTGTCATCACCTTTTTGATAATATATTGTTTCGTTCTTTCCTTCTTCTTGTCAATTCAGGTTTGTATGCATAGATTGATTATTGAATTTGAAAAGTAACTTTTACATTACAGTTAAAGTGTCTGTGATTTCTTTCCATTAGCGATAAAGTTGCATTCATATGTTTCGTTGCATTTGAAACATTAAAAGAAAAGAAAATAAAAGAAAAATATTTTCATTGCCTATAAGGCTTTGATTTTGATTGGGATAATGAAGATGAGGAGATCAATTGTTGCATAACTTGTGTGTTACATTATTGATTAATCTCTTCTTCCCCTACTTAGTTAGGCCTTTCACTGTTCAAAAGGAAAATGAAAAGGAGATCAATTGTTGCTTAACTTGTTCATTGCATTATTGATTAATCTCTTCTTACCCTACTTAGTTAGGCCTTTCATTATTAAAAGGAAAATGAAAAGAGTTTTTTAATCATATTAGTTGCATCATAGGTTTGTTCAGGTGACATCGAGTTTGAAGCCTTCAAATTGAAACATAATTCAAGATAAACTCTAAAATTTATTGAATCAATCTAACGAACATTTGAAACTTAACGACACACATCTAGAGGCCTAGGCTAGAGACATGTTCTGATGTCTTTAAATGTAGGAGCTATCATTTTTTGTCAATGTTACATTCTGGGGGTGATATCTCGTTCCATGTACGTAAGTGTATAGGACTATTCTCCACACACCTTCAGGTATATCGGATGGTGCTCCACGCATGATAAGTAAATTAGAATTCTCTCATCGAACGATTACTCATTATATAACACTACTAGGGACTGCGCTTCTACATACCTCTGGGTATATTTTGGAAGTCCCCACTAGGTTTTTATCCCACCATAGGTAACTGAGTCAGTTGCCTTATACACTGTGATACATCAAACACAACATTCAGGGAGATTTCTCGCCTTTACGTAAATCCTTGGTTTTCCATGGTGGTATATTGTAGTTCACAACTTCTTAGTAAACTCTTTTGCCTAGTTGCCCCTTGTTTTGTTTTATTTGTGTCTTTAATTTTTAAAATCAATTAATTGACCATAAAATAACATCCTCACCATGGAACATCTCCTTAGTAGATTTTAGGTTGAGACTATTGGCAACAGTTCCAAAGTCCACCAATCAAGGAAACACCCATGATGTGAATCTTAGTCCTTTTCCTTATTTTGGAAATATTGATGCTCCTTATATGGCAATGTTATCTCTTCCTAGATTTAACATTGGTTTAACTGTTTGGTTGTTTTCAACCTTCTTGGCTCCAAATTTTTTGATTGCTCTTCAACTACGTCCTCTACCTAGATAACTAAGTACCCCATCTAAAGAACATCAACCTTGAGTTGATCCTCACATTGACCCATTCCTTCTGCACTTGTTTGGCCTTCTGCCTCTTCTTCCTCTTCATCTGGTGAAAGCCTCAAACTTGGTAACTAGGTGGATAAGAAGAAGAAAAAAAGGAATATTAAGAAGACAAAAAATGAGGAAAGGGGAAGCCAAGCAAGGAAAATTTTAAGAACCACCCTAAATTTATATGTATAATAAATGGGCTAATCCCCATGATACATAGGAAAAATAGGAGGCGATTTTATCAATAATATAATATGTATATATAATGTTTTTGGCGAATCTCTCACCAAATTATATTATCTTGTACAGTGATGAATTTATATTAAATTATATTCTTATAAAATCATAATGATTAATATTTATTATCTGTGAATTGTTTTATTAAATCTATGAAATGTAAAGAATTATTTAATTTTTTAAAAATGATTCATTGCATCGTCGGTCCTCTCCAATTTCATGCTCTTTGTCGCGTACCGGGGGCGTGTGGACAAATTTGACATTGTAAATAACTATATCTATAAATTATAATATTAAAATCATGGGACAATATGTCGATATTAATTTAAAAATAATAAACAATACCCCAATAATTATAATTTAAAAATATTATACAACATCCAAATAAAAAAATTGACGTGATTCGAAAGCCGTGAAGCTCGGCATCATGAAAGCTCCCGTCAACCATGGAAATACGGCGATGCGTCGCTTTCATTATCCTATTCTCTCTTCGTCCAGCTTTCGGAGTCCCTACGGCTGGGCAAGAAAGCAGCCATGTCTCTTTCGTCTACTTTGAGTGGGTCTCTACAACTAGGCAAGAAGGCTGCCATGTCTCTTTCGTCTACTTTGAGTGGGTCTGTACAACTAGGCAAGAAGGCAGCCATGTCTCTTTCGTCTACTTTGAGTGGGTCTCTAGAGCTACGACACCGGTGATGCTCTGACGATTACTTCATGACGCAACTTAATGACACACAGCTGATGCACTCACGATTAACCCGCGGCGCAACTTAATTTCATGATGATTTCCATTCGCCTATAACTAAAATTACGTTATCCACGGAAAACCACAAAACCAGAGATTTCTCACAGATCTGGCTGTGGCGATAACAATTTCACGATCATCAATCAACGATCGATCTATCAGCGGCGCATGTATGAACTTGTAACATATGCTTTAGAATCTCTTTAATGTTCCTTCACTTCCGAATCTGTACGCTTCTCTTTCTAGTTAACAAATTGCCATTGTATTCACTGACTGGAGTGTTAGGTTTTTTGGCTTATTTGATATCTGATTCTAATTTCTGCTAATCTTCGTTTGGAGTTATGCAGACGATGAGCAGTGCTGAAGAGAAACCACAAGCCCCTTCTTCATCCGATGTTTTCCATGATCATTGCAACATGGAGCAGAAAGAATGTTTGGATAATTGCACGACCCTTTACCATTTATATTAATCTCTCACCAGATTATATTAATCATTATGATTTTATCAGAATATAATTTTATGATTTTATCAGAATATAATTTAATATAAGATTATAGAGTGCACTCTGCATCTTGGTAGCTTCGATTAGAGCTTCGATCTACGCGTTCTGTTCAGATTGGTGTAAGTTCCACTAGTTTTGGGGCAATTTGAGTAAAAAATTGTGTAATGATTTTGATCCGTTTCAAATGATTAATGGTGGATTTTTTAAATATCCGGAGAATTGAAATATGTGCCTTACAACACTGAAAAACTTTATGAGAATGTGTAGATATGATTTATTTTGGTTGCTCATTTGGTATTTATGGTGATTTTCGCTTTGTGGTGTAGGGAGGAAACTTTTGTAGAGATCTGAAGAGAATTATGTTGCAACTCTGAGGATTGTTTCTGGTGAGAATTTTTTTTCTGTCTGCTGTTGGGGAATTTTTCTGGGAAAATCTCAAAAACAATAATAAAATTCATACACAGAGACAATGCTCTGTTTTCACTCCACAGGAATTTTAATTACAGCGGAAACAAAAAAAATTCTGACCAGCGAACATAGTCTTCAAACACACACCAAGGATTTCTATTAAAATAAAATGCAGTTACATATTATAAACTTCCTCTCTCACAGAGAGATTCACCGCTTGCATTCCACTTCAAAAAAAATTACACAGGAGTTTTTACTCACGCTGCTGCGTGACTCTAGAATGCATATTCAGAATGTTTTCACTCGCACTGCTGTGCCTCACATTCCCTTACAATTCATTTTCCAAAAATTACATTAATATATGACTACCAAAGAGAGGACTTACATCGCCATACTTCCGTAAAAAGAAGACAGTGAGAATTAAATGATTTTACTGATATTTTCTATGCCCATACTCCCGCTCAAGAAAAAATAAAAACTTCACCAAAGAACTTACCAACCACAGTAAATAGCATTTACTGTCTTACTGAGATAAACGGCGGTAAGAAGACTTTCACTTCACGTCAAAATCATTTCCCAGGCTTTCACATCAACATTATCAAAATGCTTTTGGAACTCTTATCGGGTCGGGACTTCATCCCATGACACAACTTGTGTGCACCGATGGTTTCCCCCGATACCGAAATCTCGATCACACATGGCCCGATAACTCCGAAATATATATTTTAATATATGCATGAAAATATATATAAAATGAGCCAGTTGCGGACCCGAAATATTATGAAGCAAAATGTTGAGTACCCATCGGGTCCAGGATATTGGGTCGGGACTTCATCCCATGAAAAAGAACTGACCACTTGGTTTTCCCGATACCGAAATATTTGTGGCCCGATAATTTATCAAAAGGGATTAATTCCATCGTCGGGTCCGGCCCATCGGAAATAACAAAATTTTAGCTGCTATTTCGCCGATCTGATATCGGCTGATCGCTGAGGCTGCTGATTGATGAATTCGCTCATTGCTAGAGCGCAGTTGAAATTACATTTCAACACTCCCCTTTAATTTCAACTGCTGGGCATTCAGTCATACCCAGACACTTTCTCAAAAATTCAAAGCTTTTCTAATCCAATGGCTTTGTCAAGATGTCTGCTACATGTTCTTGAGTCCTGCAATGTTCTAGGACAATTTCTCCATTGTTCACCAATTCTCTGATGTAGTGAAACCTTGTATCAATGTGTTTCGTTCTCTTATGAAACACTGAATTCTCTGACAATGCAATAGCTGAGCTATTGTCGCAAAAGATCACTGTCGCTTTTGCCTGCTCTTGGCCTA
>APFE030212179.1:0-47244 GCA_000404065.3 Pinus taeda | reverse complement strand
GTTAATTGCTTCTGCCCAATAGTTAATACTGAGTTCTTTAGATTGAAGCATACAATTAGCCATTTCCTTTAAGGTGCGATTCTTCCTTTCAGCTACACCATTTTGTTGTGGAGTATATGGAATAGTATGTTGCATTTGGATTCCATGCTCAGTGCAAAAGCTGATGAAGTCGTTTTTAACATATTCTCCGCCATTATCTGATCTTAGCTTAAGAATTTGATGTCCAGATTGTTTTTCAACAAAGGCCTTAAAGCAAAAATGTGTTAAATACTTCGCTCTTGAGTTTTAAGAAGTTTACCCAAGTGCGTCTGGAGAAATCATCAATGAAAGTTAAGAAATACTTGCAGCCAGAGAATGAAGCAACAGGAAGTGGACCACATAAATCACTGTGCACAAGCTGTAAAGGGGCTGAGGCGTGCCAAGAGGTACGTTTTTCAAAACTGGATGATGTTTTCCGAGTACACATCCAGAACAAACACCATCTCTGCAAGATACCATGGGAAGACCTGTCACCATATTTTGTTTACATAGGTTCTGAAGGGAGCTATAGTTTAAGTGACCAAATCGCTCATGCCAAAGTTTGCTCACTTCATCATTATGAGCAACAAATACTGAGGGAAGATTTGATGACCCAAAGTTGTCAAACTTATACAACCTTGTAGAATCATCAGCAATGCCAGTAGCTAAAATCTGTGTAGGATCTCTTAGGTCCTTAATTACAATATCGTGAGGTGAAAATTCAACGATTTTACCTTCACCTGAATGAGTTATTTGATATACAGATAGAAGGTTGCAGGATAAGGTTGGAACACATAATACATCATTAAATTGACCATTGTCAATATGAACAGTTCCAGTCCCTACAACACTAAGAGATCTATCATCACCAACATATATATTTTTGGTGTTACAATCATTTAAAGAAGAAAACATGGCTTTATTTTTGGCCATGTGATAAGAAGCTCCAGAATCAATGAGCCACTCATGAGAATGAGAGGAAAAAGATACATTTAGTGCATAGCCAGACCGAGATGCTTGACAACCACATGTAGAAAGTGCCATTCCTGAAGATGAATTTGTAGAGTGCTCCAAATGGATGTTATGCTTCTTCATTGTTGCTTCCAAGGCTTCCATCTTCTTAAAGCATTTAGATTCTAAGTGGCCATCTCGATTACAAAAGTGGCAATGTCTATCAGTCTTCTTCCCTTTGTTTTTATTTGCCTTATCAGTCTGGTGAAATGATTTTTCATTTTTAGGATGAAATTGCTTAGGACCCTTGTTTGGTTTGGGACCATTCTTTTTGGGATACGACTTCTTAGGATTCTTTGAATTTGGTTGCTGCTGGGCGGTTAACGCTTTCTTATAAGAGTTTCCAAGATTAAGAAAACCAAGGTGTAAGAGTTTTTCTTGTTCTCTTATTAAAGAATAAAAAAAAGCATAAAAGGAAGGGGGCTTGTAGTCGTGTCCTTGAGAAATGAAGGCTTCTCTTGTAGAATGGAAGGTGGAAACAAACACAGAGTAGGATGGTCCCAACTTAGTAAGAATGCAATAGATAAGGTCACTATCTTCTTTCTTAACCTTAACACCTTCCAAGAGAAGTCTAAGGGTCTTGAACTTGGACAAAAAATCTTCAATGCAAAAAAAATTATTGGGGTCCAATGTAAGCAACTCATTTTCGAGTTCATGGGCTCTAAGTTCATTTTTTATTCCAAAAACTTTAGTAATCTGTTTCATTGCTTCATCAGGAGTATCAAGTTATTCAATATGGAATCTAAGATCTGGAGAAATAGACATCCCTATCAACCCACATGCTTGATCTTGCCTATTTTCCCATTTAGCTACCTTATCTTCATCTTCTGGTTTGGTTTCTTGGCCTGTGGCTATTCTGTAAAGACCTTTACTTCTAAGTAAATCCACAATGTAGTCCTGACCACCATTGGAAGTAGTTGGTGCTATCAAGAAAAACTTGGCATGGACTTTCCATTTTAACAGAAACTGATTTTCCGAGATCACACTAAGGCGCAGCGGAAAAGAGCATACGCATGAGAAAAATCCTTCCTCTCTATTTCTGATTTGCCCAGATTGCACAGAGTCGTAGGGCAAAGAGCATACACGGAAATGAAAGGAATAGATCCAGTAATAATAAAAAAAGAAGATAAATAAACCGAAATAATAAACAGAGAGAAAATAACTAGAAACTGCAAATAAACACTGTATACCTCCAGATCTTTAAAATGACGTAGCTAGGGCTACCAGAAACCTTTTCGCATGAAACGAAAGGGGTTCTTCACTGGAATAGATGCTCCTAACCCAATAGAGCAGTCCTATCGGCCCGAAAGTTGTCAGAAATAGTAGATCTAGGAAACGACAGTCGGATGCAGTTTTACCGGCTTTAGATTTGGATCACCAACAGACGTGGCCCTCAAATAGCTCTGATACCATGTAGGAATTTACAGGGTAAGTTCCTCAGACAGAACACCAAAGGACACCGCTCACAAACAGATCACAGATCAATACACTAGTATTTTTGACGTGGTTAAACCCTCAAAGAGGGAAACAGTCCACGGCCTGAGCCAACGCGGCCACTTCAGGCAATTTATTAATAAAAGAATGAAATTTTACATAAGCTTCTCTCATGAATATTCACCTACAAATGACCCTCCATGCTCTTTAAATAGAATCATGGACTAATCAGGTGTTAAGCACGGATCAAGTGTCGTAATACCGAGGAGAGAATGAACTGTCGGATCACTACATATCGTGACCGTCAGATTGTAAGTTACAAAAGTACATAGTAAAGAAACACACTTTACCTAACTCTACACTAGACCAAGTTATACTTAAATATTTCCTATGTTTCGGAATATCCTAACAATTATTGCTGCAATACTGGAGCCCACCACATCCTTTGCATACAACCTGTCGCACAAGTTCTCCTTTGGGGAGGTTGGTGGTTTTTTGTTACATATTCTTTAGTGCACCATGATGCAAATGGCCAAGTATTCTGTGCCAAATTTTACTGATGTTGTAGCTCTAATACCATGTAGAAATTATGATGTATATTTTCAACTTCTCATGAAGTTTTAATCAAAATCACAAGACACAAACCTACTCTACTACTGTGCAGAAATCAATTCAAAATCTAGAACAATAATTTTAGACATGCAATAAGAAATAACACACGCACACATTATTTTTCCTAGGGAAAGAAATATACTAAAAATCCCAATTCCTTCTTGCATTAATATAATTAATAGAGATGTATTAAAATTTATTTTCTCAATTAAGCACAACCTACAAGTGAATAAACTATCTCTTTACTCCCTGAGAAGATCTGACCGAGAATTAGTCAATTTTTTCCTTTGCTTGAGCCCCTATTTACTTGCATAATTCCTGAGAAATTAGGCTCCTATTTTTAGGAATTTATACAAAGTGGATTGTGCAATTCCCAAGGTTGATCATCTAACCGCATGTAACACTTGTACACTCAAGACTAGTCTACAACTGATGTTACATTGCCTTGGAATCTCCACCATAGCTGGGGAACTCAAATTCTTTGCATTCACTAGCTATTCTGGGTTGATTGATTAGTTAACTGGATGATCATTGAGTTTGACTAAAGTCCCATTTCACAACTAACCTTCCACTAGTTCCTCCAATAGTTAGAACTAGTTTAACTAAAAACAATCTCAGGTAACTCACCTTGATTGCTACAAATTAGCAATCACACATGCTTAATGGAACTCTAACTCCAACTCGAATTTACTGATCTAACTGAGTAACAAGAGCCATGTCACCTCAATTAACTACATCCAAGTTGTCTGCTAATGTGGAAATTAAATTTTTCTCAATTTAATCAAGGTAAAATCAAATTAAGAATTTCCCGCTGCATATTTTAGCAATATGAGGACTTTTAACTAGTCTTTATTTTTGTTCTAAAATATCTCTTTGGTTATTTATTCAATTGATCCTTCCCTTTCCTCTTGTTCTTGATCCTCCTTTTTATCTTGAGATAGAAACTTAAGATATATTTCTCTTCCTAATAAATTCCTATTCCTCTTGCCAAATCAAAAAATCCTTTCACTTATCCCTCCATCCTAAGCCTAAAACCAATCCTTCATCTCCCCCCTAATCCAAAATATCCCTCCCTTATATTCAAGGCATTACTGACCACATTACCAAGATCTTGCAAAAAAAGAATATTCATATTTCCTTCAAACCCCAAACCACCATAAGGCAACCCTTTAGTTCTTCTAAAGACAAACCTAACCCCATATTGTCCCAAGAGTATATGAAATTCCTTGCTCCAGTGGAAACTCTTGCATAGGCCAAATAGATAGATCCTTTAAAGCTCACTTTAAAGAGCACATGGATGACTATCTCTAACCAGATATCCAAATCAGGCATTTTTGAACACTCTCATAACGCCAAGTGCCTCATTTTATTTGACCAAGTTAAGTTTCTTACATTGGTTCCCTACCACACTTCCTGTCTCACCAAGGAAGCCATCAAAATTGAGAAGAACACAACGAAATTTAACAAAGAAGACAGGTTCAAAGTTAGTAAGTCATGACAACCCATTATCCATTGTCTCTCTCATAAATCTTCCCCTCCCTCGTCTCCTCATTGACCTTCTCCTTTATTTCCTTTCCCTCCCCATTTCTTTACCTTGTTCCATTCCTTCTTCCTTCCCTCTTTATTTTTTCTTTTGAACTTCAACACTAATGTTTTATTTATTTATTTTAATGATTAATCATATTTATTTTTTCTTTGGACTTTCAACCCTAATAATTCATTTATTTTATTAATTAATATTAATTCCTTTTCTATAATTAAAACAATAATACCAATAACTATCCTAGTATAATAGTATTATATCTTTACAACATTATTCATAATATATATATAATATTATGTATATTAACTTTAATTTTACAAAGTGGATTAACAGTAGTATGATGATAACAATATTATAATAATAACAATTACAATAACAATAATAATAATAATGTATAGCAATATTTATTGTACTCTTTAGATTAGTTTAATTGGGTTCTTTTAGATGTTTATAATTTAATATTTTAATTATTATTAATATCAATAATTTATTAATAATATATTCAATAATTTTCTTAACAATATTGTTTATTATTATTATATGATAACATATTAATATTTTTTTGTTGTAAATCAACATGTTTCATTAATTCGGAATTAGATTACATCGTTTCCATAGCTTTTTCAAGAATGTTGAAGCGTCACTGTGACCAAATTTGTTGGCTAGCAAATATAATCAGAAGGTCTGAGATAACAACAAAACAACACTATACGTGCACATATAAATGGCCCATATGGCCCAAAATTGTGCTACAACCAAAATGTAACCAGTTCTTTTCGTCATTTTTGACCATTGTTAGGATCCAGAGCTACATTGTCACCCTCTCCATGATAGTGGAAAGCATCATGCACATGCAACTCCATATGGGCCATGTGCCCCTAAAAGCTATACATTCTACCCTGTAGGTGCTTATGGAATCTCCTAACAGTTGTTCTAGTCCCAGACATCATCTCATTAGTCAGCTAGCGAATGATTTTCGAGGCCTCACTGCCCTCACCCACATAACAGGTGACCCAGATAATGCAACACAAGAACAATATTCCAAAGACCGAGGGAATTCATGACCAAACCACAAGGCTTCCCACCATATAAGAAACTACTAATAAATCAATAGAGAACCTTGTCAAGTAGGGGAAGTGCAACTAGCCTAACCCAACTTTGCAGTGGCCTAGGGAAAGGAAAAGATGACTTGACTATAAGTATCAGAACACCACAAAAAACACAAACATAAACTAAACCAGAATAGGAGACAAAGGTTAGCCCACTTTTTTTCCCAACATAGCTCACTACAACGTTAAAAAGGTATGGGGGCCAACCAAGGCTATATAATAACCAACCAACACTCCAAAGCTCCCACTCCACTTGAAGGGTGACAATACCTTCCCTTGAGCCTATCCAAACTATAGTTACTTTATAAACAATTCCCATTGAGACCTTTGACACACCAACTTTGGGGAGGATCCCCCCACCACCCCAATTGTAATAGAAGAAGGGGAAAGACCACCCACTGACACAGTTGAACAAACAACAAAAGAGACAAGACCTTCCACTATAATTCACCACTTTAAAGAGATATAACTTCCAAGCCCTCCCCACAAGGGTGGAATTTGAATACTTAACCATCCTAGATATCACTTAACTTCTATAAAACCAACAAGCCATAATTTTTCTGAATATAGAATGTGAATAAACATAATTTACCTACCAACACTTATGCCTCCTTACTATGCCACCATGCAGAATGCTACACTCCAATTCTTTGCATGGCTTTCATTGGTGACCACCTCCCTTTATGAATAGGCCCGGAGGGAGCTAGGCAGTAGTCTTAGGTCCCAAGTGACAAGCTTAGCACCTACATTTAACCTTACACCATCAACACATGCACAAGAATCCACATAGGAGCAGCCCCACCTAAAAATAAGCATGTAGGGTACTCTAGAGACACCACCTGCAATACACACATAGGTAGTTCCTCCGCTAGACCTTACTCTCATCTCATAACACCAAAAAACTCTCATATCCATCATAACCCACAACCATATAATCATTAGAACCTCAAGAATGTTTTGATGTGAATTCCCAAAACCTACACACTTATCATGTCTCATCATTCAACTGTGTTAGGCCCCTATACTACTAGTGTAACCCCTATTGTTATTAGTACAACCCCCTTATTATATTGTTGTACCGATGTAGTCCCCATATTGTTACCATTGTGCCCCATAGAAACCCACTATTTTTATTATTGTGCCCTTACATTATTAGTGTTATGTCGGTTCTAATTATATTATGACCCCTTAGACTCCTATATATAGAAAGGAGGTCTTGTCATTTGTATCATCTAAGAATTGTTCATTTGTGTAATGTAAAGGAGGTTGCCCCTTCGAAGAGGCTTATTTCTAAGGCGTTCATCTATCTTTTCTATCTTTTTGTGAGCTGGTTTCATAACATTTGGTATCAGAGCTTTGGATTCTAGGGTTTTGCTGCTCCAAATAGGTCATCGTGGAATTGTCACTATAACTTTTTTTCTACGACGTTTCAGAAGCAAAAACAAAACCCCATTTGAGATGAAATCATTCTAAACCTTGGGTCCAAATTGCATAGTTTTTCTCGATACATTTTCAGAGATATGATCTGAGGAAGTTAGGCTTTTTGCAAGATCCAAAATTTAAGCTAAAACAAGTCATCATGAGATTTTTTCTATAACTCTTTCGCTATGAAGTTTAAAAAGCTAAAACAAAAACCCATTTGAGATGAAGTCGATCTAGACCTTGCCTCCGAATTTTAGATCTTGTCTCACTATATTTGTGGAGATAGAGTTTGAGGAAATTAGGGTTTTTACAGACCCCAAAATTATATTCCAAACAGGTCACCTTGGGATCATAATTGTCTCTCTGGGCATCAGATTACA
Source organism: Pinus taeda (assembly GCA_000404065.3). Classification (NCBI taxonomy): domain Eukaryota; kingdom Viridiplantae; phylum Streptophyta; class Pinopsida; order Pinales; family Pinaceae; genus Pinus; species Pinus taeda. Next base: position 39,715 of record APFE030212179.1, on the reverse strand, counting down.
ATTTCGTCAGAAGTTACAGAAAGAGGACAGAATTTAGTTTCATGTATATAATTTTCAGATCCAAAGGTCAAAACAGTGACACATGGCACTTCATACAAGTTTGCTCTGCGAAAAGATATATAATCGGGTCATCTTGGGATATTGTGAAGAACTCTTTCTTGGAGAATCCAATTTCGATTAGATTGGTGGCATTGGAAAGAGGACACAGAGGGCTATTGTAGGTCATTATTTTAGAACTAGAAGAGTCGAAATTACAGAGTTATAGTCGTTTCAAGATCGAGCTCCTAAAATCAAGAAAAGGTGATATGAGGAAGTTTGATGGCAAGGATCTGGTAAATTGGATACTACAAATGGAGCAATATTTTGATCTACATGGTGTACCACTGTTACAAAAGGTATGTATTGCATCTTCATATTTAGAGCCAGATCAATTTTTATGGTATAAAGGGCTTTGTTCTCGTAGACAACTTGTTACATGGTCAATTTTCACGGAGGAAATGATAGCACATTATGAGGATACAAAGAGAAACACCTTCTTTAGAGTAACACCACAACAATAGGAAGAAAAAAGAGAAAAAGGGCTTTGTTACAAAGTGGAAAGAAAAATTATGGCAACAAGGAAGCCTACCCCTCACAACTATAAAGATGGAAGTGTTGTTTCTCCTAGCCTTGCACAACCTACAAGGGTTACACCACAACAATTGGAAGAAAAAGGAGAAAAGGGGCTTCATTACAATTGTGATAACAAATACATTAAAGGTCATAAGTGTGTTGAGAAGAAATTATTTTACATTGATTGTGGATAGGAGGAAGAAAAGGATCAAGAAATGTCAAAAGAAGTGTATATACACTAGGAAACAACCCCAGAGAAAGAAGAAATGAATCTGACCATATCTTGTAAAGCATTGGAAAGAATTACTACTCCTCAAACTATTAAGATAGAAGGACATATCAAGAAGAAAAATGTTCATGAAGTGAAATATCAAATCGAGAAAGAAGAAATGAATCCAACCATATCTTGTAATGCATTGGCTGGAATTACCGCTCCTCAAACTATCAAGATAGAAGGACATATCAAGAAGAAAAATGTTCAAAAAGTGAAAGATCACATCGAGCATCAAGAAATGAATCTGACGATATCTTGTAAAGCCTTGGAATAAATTACCACTCCTCAAACTCTAAAGATAGAAGGATATATCAAGAAGAAAAAGGTTCAAGCAGTGAAAGATCAAATCGAGCATCAACAACAAGTTCTCCAACTTTTAAAGGATAATGCCACTTTGGTGCAGAATCGAATGAAAAAATAGGTAGATCAACATTGCAGTGAATTTTTTTTTGATGTAGGTGATTGGGTATTTTTACGGCTACATCTCAAGCAAGCTACTTATGAGGAGGAAATGTTGGAAATACTACATGCACTTAAGAAATGGCGACCTTACCCAATGGGAAGACACTTCAAGTTAAAAATGGATCATGATAGTCTTAAATACTTTTTAGAACAAATATTGTGTTTAGAAGAACAGAAAAAATGGGTCACAAATATGTTGGGTTATGACTTTGACATCATCTATAGAAAAGGGAAGCAAACTTTTGTTGCAGATGTACTCTTAGGAAAGGATGAGGATGTGGAAGCATTGTTTTGTGTTATTTCTATTATCCAACTAGATTGGATAAACGAAGCAAGGGATGAATGGAAGAAGGATGAAGAAGTGTGGCCACTCATTCAAAAGTTGCAGAAGATCCCAATTCAAACAATATTTATAGAACTTGAAGAGGAAGGAAAAATCATATTGGAACGTGGAGTAGTCACAGAATCAAGAACCCGATAGCTACGAAATCGAACAATTTTAGAGTATCTCATCAAGTGGAAGAACTTACCCGCTGAATATTCCACATGGGAGGAAAAGAATATTCTACAAAAGCATCAAGAACTACTCAAGCATTGAGGACAACACTTTTTGAAGGAGAGGGACATGTTAGGCCCCTATACTACTATTGTAACCCCTTATTGTTATTATTACAACCCCCTTATTGTATTGTTGTACCCATGCAGTCCCCATATTGTTACCATTGTTCCCCATAGAAGCCCACTATTGTTATTATTGTGCCCTTACATTATTATTGTTATGTCGGCTCTGATTATATTATGACCCCTTAGACTCCTATATATAGAAAGGAGGTCTTGTCATTTGTATCATCTAAGAATTGTTCATTTGTGTAATGTAAAATAGGTTTCCCCCTTGAAGAGGTTTGTTTATAAGGCATTCATCTATCTTTTCTATCTTTTTGTGAGTTGGTTTCATAACAAACTGCCACATGGGGTGGGCATTAAATCCCTTGGTTGGATCCATTATAACTGTGTCCATCACCCCCAACGTGGGGATAACATATTATTATTATTTAAAAGAATGGGTAAGGGTTTGATAATAATAAAGATTGGGTTATGGGCTAAGACCCTTACAATTTTTTTTTTTTTTGACAAAAGAAGTTTTTCTTAATCCACAAAGTATGATTTCTAGCTCTATGGCTACATTTCATTCCTACACTAAATACATTTCTATTGATAATTTGGCAAGAAGTACCGATTATTAAAAGATATTTACAAATCAAGATGAATCTTCAGGATTGTATAAAAATCCTATAAAAGAAACATATCCAAACATTGGGACCATCTTTAAGAAATGGCCATTGCTAGAAGTACCAAACTCCCATGAGCAGTGAGTCTTTTTCCTTATCAAAGTGACAATAAATCCAATGATACCCAAGTCAATTTGAATGCCACTAGGATTGAAGTTCTCCAAAGCAAGACCCGAGCATTAATAAATTGCTCCAACTTCTACATTGTTGGGGTAACTTGGCTTCCAAGAAGTGTTGGAATGATTTTATTTGTCTTTTTACAATATGTTCCATCTATGCATTGTTTCCAACAACAGTTCGACCAGATGCAATAACCTATCAAGAAACATATTGGCATTGATATTCTCCAAAATTGATAGAGGTTTTGCTATTTCATAAGAGATACACTGCACTCGAAGCAACATGACTCAACAAAACATGATAATTTAGGAAGGATGCTTGGTTCTCTAAACAATCAAAGTTGATATCCTACCATGAGCCTGACTAAAGAAAAATTTCCAAAGCCTAAACAGGATCAATAGAAAGATAGAGAATAAATAGTTGATGGGTACAACAAGACGACAAAATTAACTTCATCCCACTACACATTGAATAAGTCACCATGGTCAAGATTATCCACAACAACTCCCACCAAAGATGAATTAAATACACAAAACACCTTGTACTAGGGAAAATTATATTGGCACATCATTTGTGGCCCAAAAATGTAAATCCACCAGACCCGGATGCTCTTTGTTCTCTCCATTCAATCCAAAGTCTGGGTTGAGCAGAATGAAAATGGCCTCACACCTATTCAAAATAATTTTCCCATCATATGACATGTTTACATAATGAAACAAATGAATCTTGGCATTTTAGTCATAAGGATGGGGGTGGGGGGGGGGGGGGGGGGAATTAATAAAATTTGATCCAACTCTACTCTACCTTATCCCAATGTTGATCCCTTTTCTTCCAAATCACTAGCCATCCAATTTAAATCCTTTCATACATGAAAAAGCTCTAATTTCTTTTCTCTGAGATGAAATTAGGATAGTCCTTTGGAGAATGCGAGGGTGGTATGAACTTAGCACCTTCTTGGTGTTAATCATTTGTTGAATAACAATCATTGAGTCACAAAAAACCATTAGTTTGAATATTTTCTTTGCAAGAACCATTTCCAAACCCTTCCATAGAGAAAGTTATTCGACTGGGTTATTGGTCACGAGACCATGTCGTCAAGCATATTGTGACACAATTTTTCCATCGGGGTTAAGTAATTCCCCTATCACTCTTGCCTACCTCATATTACCTTTTGAATCCCAATCTAAAACTAAAGAAAACTAGTTTCTTTCCATTCTCCATTGGGTGAAGTGTGACTGGTTGTTCCTAATGCAAGATACCTCATTACTAATTGGACAAAGCATACATTTACATGAGTGATTAAATTTCTTCCTCACCATTATCCATTCATGCTCCATTTGTTTAATATCCTCAAACTCTTTATCATTTTATACCTATGAGGAAATAACCTCAAAGAGAAAATTTGTTACTTTAAGGGAAACCATATGAGGATTCAGATACTTATTTCTAAATATGGCTTCGAAATCTAAATAGAACAACAAAGAAACATGGGAAGGGATTCCTAACATCTTATTGGAAGAGAGGAGGATTTTCAAGACCATGAATATTTGGATCTCCATAATTCGAACATTTTCACCCATGATCCTAGAATAGGGTCAATATAAGACATAGGGGAAAAACATTATTCACAAGACTCCAAAGGGAAGGGGAAAAACCAAAATAAATTAGGGATGTCTTCTTATGATTTGAAGCATAAGACACATCTTGATAGACCATAAATGTTCCTCTTCTTGATTTTTCGACTATAATAATTTTTTGATGAACACGAGTCTAGTAAAACATATTCACTTTTGGAATACCATCCTTCTTCCATATTTTTTACCACACTCTACACAAGGGTAGGGAGGGGGATATGCTTGACCAAAAGTGAATATCCCAATATTACTGAACATTTATGACGAGGATTTAGATTCCATTTTCGAAGATCCTATAGAGAAACAAAGACAAGTGTTAGGCCTTTTAAAATGAGGACCAAATAATTTCATTCAAGGAGCCCTAGATGGATCAGTAGATATGCCCGTAGCCAACCTTTCTAGTAACCCTAATCATCCAAATGCGTAATGTATTTTGTTTTTTTATAGAAATTATGTTGCATGCAGATAGATAAATCTCTAAGAGTCTCACATTTCCCAAGAGGACCTTTGGAGGAGAATTTGTCTTTCCAAATATTGATGTAGGCACCATTACCATATCACCAATTGATATGTTCATCAATTGTAGGGGAAACCTCCCTATATAGCATCTAGATTTTGGATCTAGAACCAATCCAGTTAGTTCATTCTTGCCTGAGAAAGCAATTTTTGTTAAAAAATTTTTGCTTGAAAGACATTTTCCACCATTCCTTATATTATGAGATGAACCTCCAAATTATTTTTGCTCCAAAGTCTAGTTTCATGAACAGGGGATCTTTCACAGCCATACCACCATTTCCCTTTGTAATATAGATGATTTTCTAGTGAACTAAATGAAAAATTTTCACTACTTTTTCCTCCTTTCCATAAAAAATTATTGATTAAGGCACTCATTTGATTAATCATAGATTTTGAAGCCAAAATATTGGAGCAAAGATATAAGGGTAGAGAAGATAAAATATATTTTACCAAAATTACCCGACCAACAATGGTTAGCCATTGAGCTCCTTGGCCCTCAATTTTCATTTGGAATTTGTTTATGGTTTCGGTCTAGCTATCCAAGTTAGAGGTTCATAAAGAGATTGGGATTCAAATATATTTAAAAAATTGTCATTCAAAATCCAATGGGAATTCCAAAATGTTGGAAATCTCTTGAAGGTTTGAGACAAGACTATTCCAACCAAATAGTTGACTCTTTTTTTTTAGAAGGGCCCTAGAGAGATCCAGATATTGATCTAAGATTTGTTTCACCCTTACTACAATTAGGTTTGAGGCACTCCCCAATTGAAGTGTATCATCTAAAAACTAAGATTTACTAAATTATTTTGTGTTCCTAGCCATATTCAGGCCCATTAATCTTCCCTTAACCTTAGGAATCTCTAACTTTCTGGTGAGAACTTTTGCAACTAAAATGTGTAATAAAGGGGAGAGAAGGAATCCTTGCCTCAAACCCCTTGAGGCCAAAAATAAATTACAGGGGCAACCATTAATCAAAGGTGTAGTCCATTGATTTCAAATACAAGCATTAATCCATTTAATTAACTCCCGACAAAACTCCAATTTTTTCCTAACATAAAACAAGAAAGAATGGTGAAATTTATCAAAAGCATTTTCCATGTCAAATTTAATAACCATACTTGGTTCACCACTTTTCTTACTAGAGTAGATAGCCTTTTGAACTAGAATAACATTGTCCAAAATTTGTTTGTGTTTCATAAAGCGTCCCTAATTTTCTAACATTATTGTAGGTAAGATGTTTCTTAATCTATTAGCTATCACTTTAGTTAGGATCTTGTAAAATAAGTTACATAAGGAGATATGTTTGAAGAGAGAAGAGGAAAAATGTTTAAACTCTTTTGGAATTATGACCAGAAAAGAAGAATTTGAACTCCCATGTAGATTCCCTTTTATTCCAAAAGAATTCAGTATTCGAATTAGATCCTTATTAATTAATAACTAGAAAGATCTATAGAAATTAATGGAAAAGTCTTCCAACTTGGGGGATTTCTCTAGTTCTAGAGTCTAAATGGCCTAAATGACCTAATCTTCCCTAATCAACTTACTAAGATGAAGATTTTCCATTTATGAGACAATAATAGGAAGGCATGAGATAAAACATTATTCCTCACCCTTGACGTTTTCTTTAACCTCTAAGTATAAATCCCTGAAAAAACAATAGGCTTATTGTTTTCAGGGAAAGAGGATATTTAAGCTAGCCTTTTGGTGCAATTTCTTTGACCTGATTCTTAAATTCCATAGATCTAGCTTGTTTATGGAAAAATGAAGTATTATGATCTCCTGCCCTAGGCCAAAGACTTGTCTACTTAAGCTTCCAATATTCCTCATGCTTCCAAATGAGATAATGAATCTGATTACTTAATCGTTTTTATTTTTCAATGTGCCACTTTGTGATTCGACCATTTTCCATCATATCTTGATGAATATCAATATTTTTGATAGGATTTTATTTTTCTTGACCTTAGGGATTGAAGTTGTTTTTTTCCCAATTTATGGAGATTTCTTTGCCATTTTCAATTTATATACCCACACAAAAGTAGGGGATCCATTTACCAAGTTTCTCAAGATTGTTTTATTAAATCCATTACTCCTTCCTTCTAAATCCACCTTGGGTTTAAACGACATAAAGCTAGACCTATATCCATAGGAGGATTTATATCTAACTCAATAGGCCAGTGTTTTGATTCCCCTTCAACCAATATTGAAGAGATACACTCAATTCCTTTGACCAACCAATTGATATGTAAAAGGAAGTGGTAAAACCTTGCTTCTATGTGTCCAGAACCACTTCTTTGATTGGACCAAGTGTATTTCCCTTATTTTGGAACTATATCGAGGATATCTCATTCACTTATAAGGTCTTCCAATATTTCTCGAAAGGGATCTCTTAGAGCACTTCGTCCACTTTTGATAATATAACCATATTGAAATCACCACCAACTATAATGTTTATATGCCAATGTTCCTCCTTTACTCCAATTAAAGATTCCCAAAATTCACTCTTCTCGTTGTAGTTAATTGGGCCATAAACATTTATAAAAGAGACTATTTCTTTTGTATTATTATCTACTAACCTAGTTTCCATCGAGTGTCTTGTTTCAGAGCTAGATTAACAAAAAATAAGAGTCTGACAAGAAGGTGTTGAGGCACCCAGAAGCTCCAAATGAGCTTTGTGCTATTCCAGAACTGTCTCCCCATAAATTCCTTGATAGAGATAGGATAACTTATTTTTCTAGTTTTGTTTCTTGTAAAAATAATTCTTATCGTTTCTTCAATCTAACTAAATATTTTACAACATGGGATTTAATGGGGCTTCCTAATCCCATTATTTTCTAGGATACAACTTTCATTTAAATTTAGAGGAATTTAACTTAACTCCACCAAACTTGGTACTCCCATGCTCCTTGTTACTCATATTCTTGAGAATTTCTGCAATTTGTGGTTGGATTCCTAACTTGATGTTTTAGTCCACTTCAACTTCCCTAACATATTTTTTGGAAGGACTTCCTCCTTTTTTCTTTTTCTTTCCAGCTCATGACTAGTGGAATAACTTCCCAAGTTAATTTTCTTCTTAGCATTTCTTTTTATCACCTTTCTTTCTCCCTCCGTTGTTTCTCAAGGCTCTTGGGACATGCCTTCTATTCTTTTTTCCTGCCTACCAATATTTAACGAAGACGTGGCTCTGTGTTGAACATGAGATTGGACGTTACTAGCAGGAGAAGTTTCTTTTACTAGTTCTTCCTCCTTTATCTCCCCCTCTTCTCCTTATCTCTTTATTTCCTTAGATCCTAGGGTTTCTTTACCTATATTTGGATCCTCCTCTTCATTCTCCTCCCACAAAAAGGTTTCATAGGGGTTAGTCAATGTTGAAGAAATATTTTGAGTTAGGGTTTTTGGATTTCTAGCACCACAACCTTTTCCCCAATTTACCCACCTTTTAAGTGTATTCCATTGGGTCTTTCTATGATATAACCATTTCATCTCCATTTTGAGACTAAGTAATTTTGTAATATTTGGGAAAATGGCCATATTAGCCATAATTCTTAAATTTAAATAGGAGTTTCTCATAATCAAGCGATTGAATGTGGCTTCAATCCCCTTGGGACAGGATAATCTTAGAGGGTGGACCTTTCTCAAGGTATACTTCCATGCAAATTTTGGCACGCACAAATTGTTGACCTTTAGGCTCAGCACAATCTAGGTACCAACTGACATCATTACCTTTACCTTCAAGCACTCATCACTCCAACAAGAAAGAAGTAAGTGAGGGAGATTGACCCAAACAAGAGCAATAGTTGGGATGTCCTAATATAGGTTAAAATCAAAGGACCAAACATTAAAATGCATCCCCCTTGTAGCCAAAAAAATATGGCCAATTCTGAAATACTATGTCTTTGTCCTCTTTGTACTCAAAGAGAAAAGAAAACAAACTATTGTGAACTGCATAAATTCCAAGGTTCCCCTTCATCATTGACTTCTATGCACTGTCAAACCACTACTCAACAAACTTAGCAAAATGCCACATACCCATGAATTTTACAACCAAGGCCCTACCAAAAAACGTCAAGGTGGATTTCTTAAAACCTTGAGGGAGCACATGTGATGGGGTATTCTAAAAAATATTTACTATTTTTCTTTGGTCTAGGTTGTTTTTGAGGTGGATTGCCTTCTCCCCCCACACCCTTGGGACTAAAGCCATTAATTTTTAATGGAAAAGGAGCTAAAAATAGCAAGAGGATTAGGGTTTTAGGTCACCATATCTCAGTTCTAGAGCTCCACTATTTTCATGTTTTATTAATAGTATTTTTATTGTTACATTCTAACATTGTAACATTAACAATGATATCAATCATGATGACGATGATGTTTAATATCCATTAAGACCAATGAGGTCTATTAGACCTTAAAAAAAGAGACATTAATTGAGACATTTTAATATTTTATTTCTATGATCAAATAAAAGGGAAAGAAGTGTTCCTAGTTCACTATAGTTTTCCAGACCAACAAGTTAAGAAGGTTGGTAGTGTGGTAAATGTTTTGGAAATGAAAATAGATGTGGGTAAGAGTTAGAGAATCCAAGAGAAATTTATTTTGATCTTAAATCCTCTTAGTATTTCATAGTTGATAGATTCTTTCTTCCCAAGGTGTTTTGGGAATCGACCAACATCCGGTCTCACTTTGAAGTTCATTTAAATTAGTTCTTATATTTGCAATGCTCATTTTCTTCTTAGAACTGGTCAAAAAAGAGAGATGATTCTGGTTATTGGGAGTGAAGTTGATCACCTCCTTATAATATCTTAGTTTCCTTTTCCCTTCTGATCGTTATCATCCCACAATTTGTCCTTAAATATGGAAGTAATAGTATTCTTAATATTATCTTTATTTACCAAGATGATCTCCTCCTTAAATCCCCAATAATTAATAAGAATATTAATGTAGTAAACCCTAATGCTTCATCTGACGGGTTAGTTATTCATAATCCAACTCCTCTTATATTGTTAGAAAAATGGGATTAATTACTTTTTGTCTCTTATGTTCATTTTCCTTATCAATTCTCCTTCTAAGGTTTTTGGGTTACTCAATGAAGGTTACCAGCTATCTTCCAGGGTATTCTAACCTTGCCATATATTATATATATATATATATATATATATATATATATATATATATATATATATATATATATATATATATATATATATATATATATATAGGCGGCAGACATAAAAGAAAATAGGCTAGAAGTATTATCTTCCATGCACCCACATCCGACAAGTCCCACCATCTACCTTGCCCTGACGATCCCCTCTAGTGCCCAACTAAATCCAGAAATAATGAATAGATCGGGAGATCGATGGTTTGTGTGGGTGGTACCCCTCCCCTTTCATGTCACAAGGGGGGGGGGTGTCTGCTAAGATCCTGCCCATCGATCTCAACAATTAGATTGATGGCATGCGCGAGGGCTACCCTCTTGCTGGTGTCACAAGGTAGGGGTCACACATGCCTTAGAATATTTCAATGGTAGATATCCAACATTGATTGTTGTGGTAGTCCCCACATGTCATTACATCCACTCGATTCCATTTATTACTTAATTAATTAATTTCCTAATCAATGATACACATCACTTCATGCTCTAAATCAAGTGATTGTGCCTATACAACATGCCCAACGATTAACATGAAATGGGGTGGTGCAAAATTATTTTTCCAACCCGCTCATCGCTCAATCTACGACTGAGATCGATTTACGACATCCATCCATCGCATTTTCCAAAACCATTGCAAGGGGTGGCACCAAGTGGTATTTGGTTTTACCACAACTGCTAGCAGGATTGCTGACCTGTGCTTACAAAACAGTGAGACCTGTCCCTCCAACCTCTTCCCCATGTCATATTTACATGTCATCTCGCACTTCTCATCTTGGTGGTCTCCTCCATTGTTCTCCTATGCACCCTGAAGGTGGGACCCTCAGGACATCTCAAATTAGGCCTTGTGCCCTAATGATTATATTTGGTTGCTCCCCAATAAACCTTTGGGACATTGCATCTTGGTCCCTGCCATATCAATGCTTCAAAGAAACCTCTCCTTCAAACTTATGAGATAATTACCGATAGGATGAGATGTAAGGAGGGATTTGTTCCAACCAATGAGATTGCAACCAGAATCATGTGGAGGCCACCATGTCCTACCCCCACATCATCCTAGCCCTCTACTGCAGGCTTCCCCTTTTAACTTATGGGTTTATGGCATCAAGGATGAGTTTTCATATGGGCTTCACTCCAACCAATGGAAATGCTCCTCGCCTTCGAGTTGTGAGCCCAACTGGCCTAGTGCCTAGTCATCCCTGATATTCCTTTTCATTGCTAAAACAAAATTCCAAGATGTGGCCTTTAGACCATGTCACCCTTCCATCCACCCAATTATGATAAGGAAAATATGGGCATCCAATCCAGAGCTTCCACTATGAGGGTTTCATCATATTTATTGGATAAGGTTTCTTCTACCAAGGCTATAAGGCTAAGCCCAAATCTTGACATTGCAACAATGCTGCACACTACAAGAATTAACCATGGTCCAATTTGGGAGGTCTTACTAGAGCATAATAAACATTATCTATCTTAAACCCATGGTTTTCATCAGGGTTTCTTCCCTTTCTGTGCCCAACACCATTCATTAGCTGATTCATCCATGGATTGGATGCAATGATTCTATAAACGTTTATATCTACATCATTGTTTAGTTATGGGCCTGAAGGATTACTAAGTCACTCAATGGTGCTATCCCTCCTAAGCTTATGAAAGAGATACTCTTCTCAAGTCCATGGGATTCACAGGATACCAAAAGGGCCACATGAATATTGACATTCCTTAAAGGGATGGAGAAGTCCTTGTGAGGTTTTGAATACATGCATGATCCTTATGGGAATGCTTATAATAATCAAGTTCTCAACTCTCAAGCATTCCTCATTTAGGTATAGGTAATTCCAGGTATGTTCGCACAAGTGACCTTTTAGCTGCCACTACTAAGAACATGCAGTGAACTCTTGAAGGGCCTCCATCTCTCCTGCCACACATCAGGGAGAACCATGTGGTTTGCAAAAACCTTACAAGAAATACTATTGGCTTCTAAACTACAGAGGTTTAACAAATCTGTACAAATTTGTAATTAGAGAAAAAGTGCATTTGTAGACAGACAATCTTCGATGTAATCATCATACCGTAATAAAAGAAGTTCTAATATTAATTATAACTGCAATAAGATTGACATTATGGAATGGTGTTCCAGTGCCCTTAAAAATTGCACAATATATTACAGATTCATGTGAATAATAATAACACAATCCATGTTCATTACATTTGTATCCACCATTTCAATCCAAAAATGCAAACACATGTTCCTTAGCACTACAAATACATAAGAACACTTATCTTGGAATTTTTTTGGCAACTAAGTCTAGGATTATGACTCTCCACCTCACCATAGAGAACTACATCCAAAAATTACTTGCAATTGTCACCCGCGAGCGAAATTCATGAGACCGAGGGGTCTTTCTCAACAGATTAAAACATCCACTACCAGTTGAAATAGGGCCTCCAAGGGTCCTCCTTCCTCCACCCATGAACCACACAACAATTAACCAATATATAATGAATCTAGAGGCCAACTGCCTCCATCCTCCAGTTGTTTGATGGTAGCCAACCAATACATTTAGGGAATCTAAAGGCTTGCTACCTCCACCCAAGAATATCAAAGGAGTACATAGAGAAAGTATCCACCCTTAACAAAAAACATAGTGATTCCACCCACCTTTTGTAATCCAAAACCCATTATAAAAGAAAACAACAAGAAAGGCTCCAGAGATCCTTCTTATAGTAATCTAAGGAACAACCCTCCACCCCATACATTGAAGGAATCTAGAGAAAGACCATTTCCACCCTCTGGTTATACAAGGAATCAAGAGGCCATTTTTCCTCACCTAGGATATATTTTCTTCCTACCAATCTTTCCAACTTAACTAATGTCCCTCTCTTTCTTTTTTTCCTTTAAGTCTCCCTTGTTGTTCCTCCTTCTCTACTTCTCTCTTCACTGAATGATGATCGAATGCATAATCAAATGCAAGGACCACCAACCCCCCCCCCCCCCTCATCAGAAGTTAACTTTTCTTCCTTTTCCCCTAGTTGTCTGGACAACCTTGAAGCTCCATAAATTTATTTTCCTTTCTGTCTTGTAAGTGTTTCCAAGGTAGCATGGGTCCGTGTAGTTCTCTTGCTACCCAATTAAATTTAGAAAAACAGTCCATTAAAACACACCCACCAACCTTTAATGGCTCTCAAAATAGTTCAGATTTCCTACACAACTAAACTTTATATATCTAAAGAAAGCAACCTCCATAGCCTTTAGAATCCGTGTCCCTTTGACTCAACCCATTTTTTATATTTTTTTGTAAAAATATTTACATTGCATTTCATGAGGAATGAGGGTTAGAGTTGTCACAATTAATTAATAATTTGACCAATAATCATTCTTACATCATTATTAATTAATTAGTATTATAACAATTTTCTTTATATCTAATATTTTAATATTATCATTATTATTAATAATATTAATTCTCTATTATTAACAATAATAATGGTAATATGAGTAATAATATTATTATTTTTAATTTAAATCCTTTTAAAAGAAATAATTTAAATTCATCTTAAATTTTAATAATATTTCTCATTCATTTGGTCCTTCCTGTTTGATTTATTATTTTTTCCTAATCAAACATTCTTATAAATTGGTTGGGTCTCTCCTCTTCACTTGTGAATTTTTCTTCTAATGATCAAGTGTTCACCCAAAACATTGAGTATTTCAACTCTTCATAACATAGTTATATCCATAACTACTTCTACACTACATATAAATATATTTAATAAAGAATCATCATTCTTGTTTACTCTAAATTAACCGGATAACAAGAATATATATACTAATAATTTTGTTCATGACCTTAGACTTTTTAATGGCTACAACCACCCCATCAAACCTCTTAGAAAAGGTTGTAAATAATTTCTCTCGGATTTATGTTCTAGAAGTTCTTCACCATTCATTCTTAGCTAGTTATCAATATCCATGATTCGGTAGTACTAGTTTCCTTCATCCTCAAAATCTCAAAATGCATTGTTTATCAATATTTACCTTTGTAATTCCCCAATAATTGGCTTTGTAAATGTCAGTATTCATATTTGACGACTACGACCTTGGAGAATATAAATCCATTAAGCCATTTTGTAAGCGATAGTGTGAATTTTCATCCTTCTTCCTACTATCCTTGAGTTGATCCTTTTTAGCATTCATCAAGGCTTGATCCACTACTTTATTAGTTAGCTCTTCATATCCATTTACTACAAAATCTCAAAAATATTGCATCCCAGCGTACGGCCAATCCTTGACTACAACCTGTTGGCAGTTCATCCACTCAACAAATTCTGAACCCCATGATGTAGGCTAGCCACCACCTCCTTGCGGCATCACAAGCACCCATCAAGTTATCCGTTTCTGCCATGGTCCTAGCCATCCCAACATCACGTCCTGTCTCTACAAGATCGGTACTCGCTCTAGCATGAGCAGTATCAAGATTGAGTCGTATCCAAACTGTTTTGCCTCACCCCGATGGCACTTGGTCAGTTGTCTCTTCATGTTGAGAGACACAACCTCTGCCCAATTAAACATAGCAGGGTTCAAGCAGTCTTGGGCTAACTGTAACTGAGTTTTGGTCGCCTCGTGTTGGGCTTGGGAGCAAACTACTCTGGTTATGTTAAATAGTAGTACTCATAATGACAAATCATTAACGTGACAATTTGTAGCTTGCCACTTCTTGATGATTTCCGTGCTCCTAGGGGACACAGTGATGCGATAAGGGTGTCCATCGAGTCTCCAGCGACGTAAGTTCCCACCATGCAAGGCATCTGTCAAGAAATAGATGTATGTGGCATCAAATTCTATTTCCTACCCACAGATGATGAATTTGCCTTCGTTTGGATTCCATGCTTGGATTAGGTACTCCAGGAGATCCAACTGTGCTCTTAGCAGCGGTGTCAGGAAGAACTTCAGTAACCCATAGTTCTGCAAGATGTTCAGGCACTGAGGATCTACCATTCCCATCTCATCATCATGGTCATGGGTACATTCGTGCCATACAAAAACCATTGTTTATCCCTGCATGCATAAAAATCCTGTTTTTAAAATCCATCCAACCATTTTCACCATTTAAAACTAATTATAAATGAAGTTATTTGGGTTCTGGCACTCGTCGCAGCTGTTCCTAAAACAGCTGTGACAGGCTGATTTGCATAGTTCATGAATTCACGGGTCGTCGCAAGTGCACATCACTTTCTTGCGACAATCTCATTTTTTCCTCATGCAAATTTCTCGGTTGTCGCAACCCCAAGGGGGAAACTTGCGACGACCGAGGCAGAATTTTTGTCCAAAAAGCCCCTTTAAATACCAGTCTAAAACATGAAATTGCATCTAATTTAGGCGAAAAAAATAAAGGTAGGGATAGGGTATTTACTTGGAGGAAGCACAAGA
Organism: Pinus taeda; assembly: GCA_000404065.3. Classification (NCBI taxonomy): domain Eukaryota; kingdom Viridiplantae; phylum Streptophyta; class Pinopsida; order Pinales; family Pinaceae; genus Pinus; species Pinus taeda. Next base: position 24,231 of record APFE030212179.1, on the reverse strand, counting down.
CGCAATGGACCACTAAGTTTCCCGGAATTGATTGCCCAGTTTCACAAGGTATGCATTGTTTGAAGTTTTTCAAAAAACACAAGTAAAATGGTTTTTCACCATAATGTCTCTTTTATAATTTTTTTCTCAAAAAATTTAGTGTTTTCCTTAAGGTTTGAAATTAGGGTTTTGACCTATATGCGTGTTTTTGCGAGGCAAATCTTATGCTTGTGTTTTCTTGTGTAGTGTCATGTGTTCTAAGTGTTAGTGATGATCGATGCATGGATTATATACTCAAGCAGTACCAAAAAAACCTTTTTTGAGTCAACTTTTAGAGTTCTTTTCTGACTCTTGAAATGTGAAAAGATCGTTGAGCCCTTGTCATTTCAAGCTCGTTAATGGTTACGAAATGTTGTGTCCCCAGTAAGTTTTTTACTTTTTTGAGCTGGAGGCACTATTTACGAAAAGTACTCCTTGACTACAATGGTCAAGCAGTTCTCTCGAATATCGTTTTCTACCTTTTTGGGCTTCAGAGACACAAACTTATGAAAAGGGCTCATCTAGAGTTTTTTTTTCTGTGTCTTTTTCAAACTCTATAAACATGAAAAAGACTCCAAGTTTTACCTATGTCAGACTTGTTAAACCCTGACGACATTGGACTCATCGCCATAATGAGACCCGAGCTTATCCTCCCTAGGGCTTGTTAAAATTTCACTAGGTTGGATTTGTCCGAAGGAGAAACTTATATTGCAAGAATATGCTATCCCCTTCAAGCTTGTGTTTCAAAATAATTGGGGTACTCGCCAGCAATGGTGGGGCGAAAATTTGGAAATATTCTATTGATTACCTATGGCATCTTGTCGCTCTTGCACATCGACACTTTGTTGCTTCTCGCTGGGTTTGGGATATCCTCACTTCGTCATTAGCCTTCCAGGGTTTGGGTCCTTCATTTTTGCCTCATTCCATTCGATCCCTGTTGTCTCCGCATGACCTTTGATCCCTTGGTACCAAAATTTTGCCACATTCTGGAGTCGTGTCACCGATATGTTCAAGAGCTTAATCCTTCTGCAGTTTGCACCCTTACATCCTCCTCTGATTCTCTGTTTCATCCATCATCATCTTGTTCCTTTGTCTCACGTTGTTGATGTGGGAAATATTATGGCCCTCCTGCGACTGATCACGTCTTGTCGACATCAACTCATTATCCAGGAAGATGATCTAGAGACTCCTTTCTGGTACATTGGAGCTTACATGCCCTAATGGCAAGTTCTTCGCATTCGAAGACAAGTTTTCATCGCTAGCCTTCGATTAGATGAAATCACGAGTGTTCGAATCTAGATCATTTTTTCACACTTTATGACTTGCACTAGCTGTACCTTGAGGATCATTGACATTACTAGTGGTTTCTCTTACGCTTGTTAATGGTTCACATCATTGACCGTAATCAAGTGATTTTCTAGTATGCTCGACTTCAACACATCTATTTGCATATTAGAAATTATACTATGATCGGGTTGGATTCAAGACCTCAGACTCAGATTACATAAGTTCAGGTTGCGTGAATTGGTTCGTGATTGCATACATGACTCTTTACTTGGATGGTTGCAACCATACCTGAGTCTTTCTAGATGGCTACGGCCATACTTTTGTTTTCATATGGTCTTTTCGACTGGATGGTTGCATCCATACCACAGACCAGTTCTATTTGTCTTTTGGATGGTTGCGCCCATACCTCGACTACATGTATTTCTTTCACTATCAGAGATATCAGTTGTACTTGCATCTGCAGGTTCTCCGCGATGGTATTCCGGTTCAGTTATGGTTTCGTAAAGCATTTCAATCCTCCCACTCTCTCAGCCTTCATGCTTTAGGGGGCATCTATTACACAATATTTACCGACCCCACATCGCCTACTCCCAGGTATAGTTGGTCTCTGAATGGCATCTACTATGTGTCATACATGAAAATATGTGTCCATATCTTCCATATCACTAAGGAAGATTAACCATGCTCATTAATCCTGAAGATGCCCCTTTTTACCTATGTTTCAAGATCGTCGTAGGACATTAGTATCCTACCTGCGACGATGGCTCAAAGTGAACAAGAACCTCGCGACACTGTCGCAAGGGTACATATGTTCTTAGCGATGGTCGATTTTAGGGGATCATTGCAGGACATCAGTATCCTACCTGCGATGATAGCCTTGAATGCATTGATGCCTCATGATGTCATCATTGAGTCTCAACGTTTGACCTGCGACGACCTAGATATGGTGAATTAGTTCAAACAAAATGCTTCTGGGTGGTTATGGAGCTGGTTGTTGGGTCAAGGAAGTTAACCCCTCCTCATCTTAGATGGTGGTTCTGTCTTTTAAGTAACCTCCCTTGAAGATAAGCTTCCTCTCCCCTCATTTATGGAGGATCCTCCTCTTATAAAGGCATCCTCCATGGCTATGATCAGCTAGTTCGGAGTTCTAAGAGTGCTAGTTGAGTTTTGGTGTGTTAGTACTTAGCTGGTTGGATTGATAGCTTACAGTTTGGATTGCTTTTCATGTTGTGAGAGTGTAAAATGGTTTTGTAAGAAGGAAGCCTTGTTGTGATTGCCTTAGTTTCATACTTGTGCTTCAGGGTGAGAGAGAGTCATCAGCTTTTCTAGGAGACCTTTGAGAGTGAATTCTTATGGAGACATACTGATTGGACCCTTCAAGAAAGCTTGCAACATCAAGGCATGGTTGTAAGCTTTACTATTGTTCATATTAATACAATCAATGGTTATTTCCTAAATCATGTATGAAATGTATGTTGACAGCTTATGGTTCCTTGGCTCTATAAGTATATAGTTCGTTTTTGTGCTCTATTATGTGTTTCATCATTTTCTTATGTTGTTTCAGGTGCATCATTCATTAAGGAGAAGAAAGTGATAGCTGAAGCGACGTGACAAAGACTCCATCGAACATCGGTTTAAGTTAAGCCTCTTCGACGAGAACTATTTAAGGAATTAGCTATTGTTTTTACCTTGCTGTGACTAGACCCACTCTAGGGCTAGAGGGGTTATCTCTATTCGCAGAGGGAACTTACTTGCATCACAGATAGAGAAAAGGAATTTCATGAAAGGAAACTTGGTCAAATGACCATGGATAAACTTATTGCTAAGTTCACCCATCTCATGCAGTATGTTCCCTATATTTGTGAGGAGAATGCTAAATTTCAACGTTTTATCAACTATCTCCCCCTTCTCACTCAAATAAAGAATTGAGTATGATAACCCAAAAACTATTGATAAAGTTGTTAGGAAAGCCATTATTTGTTATCAACGATCTAAGGAAAGGAGTGAAAATTCAAATTTTTTTCCAAATAAGAAAAAGGATAAAATTTTATTAGGAAGCAAAGTGTCTAAATTTTCATCCTTTAAATATTGCACTAAAAATCATTAGAATATAAATTTTAACAAGAATAATAATTAGCAACATAATACTGAATCTCAAACATGGTCCAAAATAATTAATTTGAACAGTAAGGAATTAATGGGAAAGCACGAGAACCATAGAAGTGATGGGGCTACAAAGAGCGTCATCTACTTTGGAATTGTCCATATAATATAAAATAAATAGAAGCCCTACAAACTATACAAGAAGCGTTAACAATGAATGACATTGCCAAAAATATTCCTACAATAAATGCAACCCTAGAAAATCATTAAGATAAATGTCAATCTATGATGATTGAAGTACAAGGTAATCTATTAAACCAACATGTGTCCATTTTAATAGATCCAAGGGGTAGTTGAAGTTATGTCAGTTCGAAAATTGTGGACAAATTTAAGCTAAGCATAGAAAAATATCAAAATTCTTGGTTGTTCCAACTAGCTACTAGTACCAAAAGGAAAATCACCAGTTGAGTTAAAGACTACTCTATTAACTTGAATGGATGTAAAACAACAATGAGTCTAAATATTTTACCCCTATGATCTTTTGATGTACTGGTAGAAATGGATTGGTTAGAAAATCACAAATGTATTGTAAATTGTGTAGACAAGACTGTCACCTATTGCATAGAGGAGGGAGAAGTACAAATTATTAGAGGGATACCAAGACCAATTTCTACCAGGAAAATATTAGCCTTACAACTTAAAATATGTGCTAGAAAAGTTGTAAATTATTTTTTGTACAAGTAAAACATTTCTCACAAGAAACCAAGGCAAAAAATTTAGAAGATTTGGAGGTGGTACAAGAGTTCAGTGGCATGTTCCCTGATTAAACTCCTAGGGTACTGCCAAAAAGAGATTTATTTCACTATTGAGATGGTACATGGTGCACCCTACAGAATGGGTGCTAGAATCGATGGAACTAAAAATTCCACTTCAAGAGCTACTAGATAAGGGATACATTAGGCCAAGTGCCTCACTTTTGGGAACACTGATACTATTTTCGAGGAATAAAGATGGTACTTTCATAATGTGTATTGATTATAGGAATTTAAATAAGTAGAAAATCATGAAAAAATACCCTCTTCCTAGAATAGATGTCTTGTTTTTTTATGTAAGGGGAGCCATTATCTTTTCCAAGATAGATCTAATATCTGGTTATCGTTTATTAAGAATTGAGGATGAAGACATACATAAAAATAGTTTTATAACTAGATATGTCCATTATGTGTTTGTTGCGTTTCTTTTTGTAATCACAAACACTTCAACCACATTCTTGAAGACATGCTTGGTATGTATGTGATGGGAAAACCCATGAAGTGAGAAGGTTACTTATATTTGGTTGAATTTTCCTATAATAAAATCTATCAAGAATATCTTAGAGTGAGTCCCTTTGAAGTCCTTTATGGATGGAAATGTCATACTCCATACCAGAGTACAGACTAGTTTTGGGACTTGATCTCATGAAAGAAATGGAATAGATGGACACAAAAGCAATATAGAACTAAATGTAGCTCAAGGTAGATAGAAAAGTTACGCATATCAGAAAATACTTCAAAAATATTACAATGTGGGGGAATATGTTTACATTAAAGTCAGAAAAAAAGAAAGTACATTGAAATTGGGACCCTATTATAAGTTAACACCCAAGTTTTTTGGACCATTTGAGATACTAGCTAGAGTAGGATTAGTGGCCTACCAACTACCATTATCGGGCCACATCAAAGTACATAATTTTTTCAGTTATCACTTCTGAAGAAATATGTTCATGATCCTACTCATGTTATTGATTAGAATGTGGTGCAAATCGAACCAGAAGAAGAGTTCTAGGTCGAACCTCTGAAAATTTTAGAAAGGAAAGAAATTTCACTCCAGAATCAAATCATCGCCTAGGTTAAAGTGTAGTGTAGAAATTCATTTCTAGTGGCTACCTAGGAAATGCAAAAGAAAATGTGGGAAGCATTCCCTTCACTTTTCTAGAAATGATAGAAACAAAGAAAACATCAATGATGGTTTTTATTGAAGGGGGGAAGATGTGATATCCCTAGTGCATTTTATTTTACATATATTATTATTTTATATTTTACTTTTATATATTGATTAGACATGTTGGCTATGAGGCCAAGACTAGAGTTGACTAATTTATGTAAACAAATATTATAGTGAATAAATGTTTCTGTCTCCTGGAAATAAATGGGTAATAACACATGAGTATTTTGGGCTTCTTGGTATTTAAGTAATTGTTAAGTGATTAAGTCCAAGTGGTGGATAGAAAAAGAGGAAACTGATAGAGGTCATATTGATAACCTTCCCAAATTCTTCCAAAATTCTTAGGACAAATATTGCCATTAGGAAACAAAATAACATGAGAGAAATGCTATCCTAGGTGGAAAGATAAGCTTAGTTGGAGAGAAATGCTAAGATGAGTGAACATATAAGAATAAGCTTAGCTCGAGAGAAAGGAATGTTTTTTCTTATTTTGAAAAAAATCATAGGTGAAGTGAAAGAGTAAGTAGACCTTAGAATCATGACATTGCTAGGAAAAAATATGTTGGGAAGAAAAACAATATATACCACTAAGTCAAAATCATTTGGCCACTACTGAAAAAAGAAGTATGAGTTGGGGGGAGCTAGGGGCAGTGAAACTCATTGGTTGGGAGGAGCATGCCATTTCCCATGGTGTTTCCATGGGAGAAATTGTTGGTCAAATATGTGGTTGATTGTGTGTGTGTGTGTGTTTTAGAGAAACGATTATTATTTGTATTAATAGTAGATGGCTAATTCAAAAATTGATGTACATTTATCTAGCCTATATGAATTTATCAGTAAGGTTTCTCTTGTAAATTCAGGGACACAGGAATGTGAAATTAATGAGAACATTGGTTATGTGAATTAGTATTTTACGTGATAGGGCAGACGAAAGCATGTAGTACAATTCAACAAATGTTGTTTCAGGTGATCTGAGGAAGGGAATATAAGCTATTGGTAAAAAAATTATCGAATGCATGTAGCATTGTTTGTAAAACTAAACATTAACTCTAACAACGTGGATATAAATTGTAGAACTTAGTATTACAAAGGCAATAATAATAGGGAAAATTTACCAATACCCGTAAATGGATTGAAGGGAAATTTTCCTTTGTTCATAATTATGAACAATCAAGAAAAGGTATAAAGTAAATGGTAGAAAATAAGTCTATTAGAAATTGAGGTATCCATTGGGATATAAGTTGAAATTGCTTTAAATTTAAAATGGGATTAGGAGATCCACTGTTATATGCAAGTTGTTATTGTGTAGTGTATTGCTTTCTCAAACGTATATGTGGGATATGGGTATGACAGTAACAATGATCTAACAATTATTCTTAGTTATAATCATTTGTTTATGTGTTTTTCACACTTATTACCACTATTAATTCCAAATTACAAGGCTAGTATGCAACACAATATGGGAAAAGGGGAGGTAGAAGTAATTTAATTTGGAAACTAAGACAACTCTATATCTAGAAAAATAGAATAAGAATATTTAACATTAAAGAAATATTGAGTATGACCAATGACAATAGAATAGCATTGTCATGCCAATATAAGCTAGGAATAAAAAGGACATAGACACCAAGAATTAGCATAATAAAAATATAAATTTTATTGGAAATTCAACACATCCTTCATAGCTAAGAAATTCCAAAGAGTGAAAAATGCTAAAATTTTAGTTCCTAGAAGCAAAACTAATAGATCAAATATGGGTAGTTTCCTAACCAAGAGCTGAGGGCTCCATTTAAATAGTGAACTTACCTTTAAAGTTGAGTGTTTAAAAACCTAAGAAAAATATATCTAAGTCGTATTGGCATAAATAAAATATGATGATTTATAAATTAATAACTCAGTCTAGCTATAGAATATCATAAAGATTATATTTTTCCAGTTGGGTTTCCATGATGGTGGACAATGTAAACATGACCATAATAGGGAAATAAAAATAGGAGGAAACCCTCCAATGAGAGAGTGAAAGTTGTAATGGGGATTTGGTACCTAGAACAATATTGGTATAGGATGAATAAGAAAGATAGTACTTGAGTCACTAGGAAACAAGGCTGAAGGTTGAACTTAAGGTGAACAAGAAAAGAAAGCCTCCATTTAGTATGTTATTACCAGGTTTTCATTTAAACCCCAGAGCAAAGAAAATTAAAAGCGTATATTTATGGAGTCACTTGAGGGAGCCTTTCCCTTAGCTATTTTAATCCAAACCTATTCATGAAAATGATTACGATTACTAATTTAATAATAATGCGAAAAAGAAAGACAAAAGAAAAACTTAAGAATTTAAGGTTGTTATCTATATCAAAAGGAAATAGGAAATATATCTTAATAAAGAGAGATTTTACCTAAAGGCAAGCGGTCATATTTCAGACCGTGTTATGGAGGAGTACATTCTAATAGAAACCCTACTCAGACACCAATTCAAGATATCAATTGCATGCATGACAATTTTGGGTCTTTGCAACACCAAAATAATAAAAAAGAGCATGGTGTAAAGGGAAAAAAACCATTTGATAAAACAAACATAGCGAGAAAAGTAAGACACCTATAATAAAGAAATGAATAATGTACCTAGGTAGTAATTCTACTATTACCTTCAGAGTTGATGGGACCCATTTCTTCTTCTCTTGGAAAAAGTCTTAGTCAATAGACTAGAGGTACTGGTTATAGACCCTTGTAGGTAACCAAAGGAAAAATATGAGTAGATTCTAACTTCAAAAAATATTACCCTAATGTCTAGTAAAAATAAGAGTAAGTTAATGACTGAATTCAACCTGACCATAGGCAATTGAGATAAAATTTGTGAACCTTGAATCGATTAAGGTGCGTGAAGAATACTAGACACGGGAAACTACTAATTCAAAGGAAATATAATTGGATTTTCCATTCTAGTTTAGCATATCTAAGCCAAGGCTTAAGAGGAAAACCCTTTAACCTCAAGTGGGAATTTTTGAAACCCTAGGTAACCTGCAATTATAATGTAGTCTGATTAAATATTTGAAAGAAGTAGATTAATATGCAAACAAATATCAGTAAGAAATCAAAGAGCATGAAGCTTCCATAATTTACTTGTAGTGAGACGCTTAGACAACCATTCATGTGGTCAGATTGGGAAATATTGAGTCCATAGACTCTTTGGAAGGAAAAATGTTGGGGCAAGAGAGACCTTGAAATATGGTTGAACTGCTCAAGGGACTTCACCTGAAACTTGCCACAAACACTATAACCATGGATGCTCAAAATGATATATTCTCTTGTCAGGGAAATTGAAAAGAGAAAGGAAAATTTATGAAAGTGTGATGACCACTTATCAGTAGTTATGTTGTTGAGCATTAATAGAACATCACTCTAAAACCACCCTCTGGAAACCACCACTTGTTTGGAAAATTAATTAGTGATAAGTGAATAGGGAAATATTGGAGATGAAGCATTACTAGGAAGGTAAAGAGTATGATGTCAAAACCCTCATCCTCAACCACAGAGACCATGGCGCCTGAGTTACCCTACCAAAACAGTGAAAATAAATTTTCCACTATTGGATCATTCTACAAGATCTAATATGTTCCTTTACTAGCACTTCGAATGGATGGTTAGGGATAACAACCACATGAGGAGCCACAATGACCTAGATCACATGTCATAAATGTCGCGTGGATAAGCGCTTTTGGTCTCAAAAGCAAGGTTAAAGTATATATATATATAGTCATGGGTTTAACTACACATAAACCTTAATTATAATCCAGTGCCATGAGACTTAATACACCCACAAACATGTTAAAAAATCCTATATATATCCACTTTCTATGTCTAGTCATGGGTTTAAATACGCATAAACCTTAATTATAATCGTGTTGTGGGGCTTAATACACCCACAAACATGTTAAGAATTCCCAAAACCAAATAAGAAATGCATTGATAATGAACCCATCTGGCATATGGAGGGAACAAAGTAACCATAAATTATACATAAATTATTACTCCCGTTCATATACTAATACAACCAGAACTCAATGGTTATGAGCCGCGATTGACTTATATAAAGTGTTTACATAATTGACAATTCATTGACGACATTCCTATCGTTCATCATTCAACTTTATCTTTTCATTGTGAGTGAAGTGAATGAAAGATTTGACAATCATCATTATTGAGATTGAACCATATCAAATTGGTGGGACAGACAAATAGATATTATAATAGATTATCACATTATAGAGAGCGAATTTAAAAGGCAAGGGCTAACCAGTCTGCCATAGGGTATTAAATGCCCGGGTACGTGCATGCTGTATAACAATATAACACACTACTTTGGTGGTTACATAAATTGAAAATAAAGTCAGTGTGTTATATTGTTATACAACATGCATGTACCAGGGCATTTAATGCCCTATGGCAGCTGGTTAGCTCTTTCCCAATTTAAAGTCCTTTTCCGTAATAGGGTATTAAATGCCCGGGTACGTGCATGTTGTATAACAATATAACACACTACCTTGGTGGTTACATAAATTGAAAATAAAAACAGTGTGTTATATTGTTATACAACATGCATGTACCAGGGCATTTAATGCCCTATGACAAGGTGGTTAGCTCTTGCCTAGTTTAAAGGCCTTTTCTGTAGTGACCAGACACATAAGTCAAAAATTCCTATACTCCAAACTAAACCAAACATCACAATCTCAAGTTTCTTTTCGTCAACAGAGAATACGTGGCGGAAGAAGATCCAGTCAAGACGCCCATTTGTCAATGGTCACCATTTGAGCGTGCTTGTTGTGATTACAAATTAATTGAGCGACCATTAATGATAACCATTAATATTTATGCATCTTCGCTGTGTTTACAAATTAATTTAGGACCATAAAAGAGTTTTATTTTTTAGGTTTTTGTTATTTACATTGATATAAATTTTAGATAATTAATTTGTTTTGTATTTTTTCTATATTCTCAGTATTAGAATAAAACTTTTTAATCCCATCCTTACTATAAAGTAAATATCTTATTGATACCATTGTTTTTAAAATTTAATAATTATTAAAGTTTTACTAAATATTTTTATATGTATTTTTATTAGTGTGATGATATTGTTATTGCGTAGCATGTGACCCGAGTGCGCGTTTACGTTCAAGGCTTCGCCCTGAATGGCACACAGACTTCCCAGTTGACATCTTCAAACACGGTGATTAAGCTAACATCAGGCTTCCCAGTTAAACCATCACCAGGTTGGGGTACCACTGGTTGTAGCCAGTCACCCGATACGCCACCAAACCCGCAGCGGCGGGCGGGATGGAATCCGCTGCGAATAGAATTTGACAGGCAAATTGCCCGTCAAATACAGTTAAAAAAATTGCAAAACCGTGAACATTCTTTGTTGAAATTGTAAAAACAGGTAAAGAGGTATGAAGACGGGCAAATTTGACGTGTGAACCTGGTTTGAAATTCCAACCCCTCTCCGCCCACCAAAATCCCCACCGACATGAGAATGTTCAAATATCTCTCTATTTCTGCGCGGAATATATCGTAGGTCCATGGGATCAGACACCTGACACCTGACACCTCATTTGCACTCAGTTGGGAATCTTGGGGAGGAAGGCTGTCTTCCACAGTCCAAGCCCACCGTTCGTCTAACCGTTTTTCTTTTTCTTTTTTTCTGGAATGTTTTTCAATTCGCTCTTGAATTCTTATCTTAAAACTTTTAAAAATATGTATTAGAATACCAACCTTTATACGCTTTCAAGTCATAGAGTAATAGTCACTCTTTGCATTCTTATCTTAAAACTTTTAACTAAGATAATGGAATTTTAAAAGAAATGCATTAATTTTTTACCTTTAATATCATATATATAAGTTATAGTCATTTAGTTTATGGGATATTAATAATCTTTTTTATCGTCATTAAGAGTTTTTAATGAAACTATCTTCAAAAATAAAATCCTTATTTGACTTTTGGTTTCAGCTTCACCTGAACCACTCTTCCTATCTATTTATAACTCATCTTCATGTTAAATATGATGAAAATATTTTTTTTGATATTTTATAATGTATTAATATTCATAACAAATAATCTTAAGTAAAACAGATGCACACTTAGGTTTCTATATTTTCATTTTCTATTTAAATATGATTATGGGAGAGATAAAACACATTAATAAATTTTAAGTATGATTATGAGAGAGTTTAAAAAACATTAATAAATTTATATATTTCTTCTTGTTTATGGAATTTTTTTATACAACTGATTTAATAAAGATAAAAAATCTAACCTTGATGTAATTCCATTGTTAATATTATTACATTCTAAGAAACTAGATACATGGAAAGTATATAATCATCAACATGCACTAATAACAAAAATGTTTTCGAATACATAACACCCAATTGTTTCTACTCCAAATCTTGTTAGCTAATTTTGCAAGAGAAATTTAGAAAATAATCAAGGTATTAAAAGACAACAATTCAAAACAATGTGGACCATCTACTTGAAAGCATTAGAATAATTCTAAATGTTTGAATAATTTCTTAAAAAATATTATGTCCATGTTAGTTATAGAAACAAAGAACCGAGGAACAAGTATAAAAAGGTATCAAGTAAACCTTCAATAACCTTGAGCTTAGACACAACATTGAAATCTTGAGAAATATTATATGATTGGGAGCATTTAATTAGAGGGATGAAATCACATTGTATTTCCTTTGATGGACATTTTTACAGGTCATTTTGTCACATTAACCCAAAAGGCTTGTAAACTGGATAAATCCATATCCATGAACACTTTGTCATAATCCCTTCACAAAGCCCTGAGCATAATTTCTCCAAAGAGTTTGAGTTTCTAGTATTCATTGCTCAAAAAGATTATTTTTAGCCCCAACACTTCCTGCATTCTTGGTCACCTAGGTTCAATGCATGTTGCATGCTTGTTCACTTGTGCTCATCAACACACGTTTCTCCCTTCTACAAGTGCGTTGATTATAAAAATTTGGGAAAAATAAAAAAATATCTTTCATGCTTCCTCTTCTAGAAGCTCCCAAGGTGTTTTAACTATTTAGCTCAGATAGAGAGGTCGAATTCCTATTTGGTCCTATCTTAGAGACATTATCTCTTGTCCCTTTATCTCATCCTCCCATCATATGTGGAACTCAAACTCATAATGGTAAATCCTAAATTACCACACTCCTCCTATAAATTTACTACCTCCTTTAAGGTCTGGGTTGGCGTTTAGAGATATCTAGTGCCCTCATGTTGCTACTTTGAACCTAAAGGAGTCATCACATTCATGCATTAGGGTTGATGTCAAGATGTGCTTTGTGATAAGGAAGGAAAATTCAACTTGGGGATACATCTACAGATTCAACTTCTATTTATGGTTGTAAACTCTCTCCGATATTTGTTAATACAAAAAGTATCATGTTTTCTTATATTTGTTGTGTTATGTTTGCACTCATGTATTTCAATGACACATTGATTCATTGAACAGAGATTTTAGATTATGCTACGTGGATGTTGTGGACCATTTTCTTGTTTCATTGTTGTGTGCACGTTCTAATTATAACACTTGAAGCTAGAATTGGAGCTTACAAGTGAGGAGGAAAGGAAGGATTGCTATAGATTCAAGGTAGACTTATTTCCCATACTCTAATTTATCTTAGGAAAAATTCATGTTTTTTGTTTTTTGTTGTTCTAGATCATGCCACTAAATCTAGGGAATTCATCTTTGTCTACAATCGTGAAAATTCCACATAAAAAATTGGTGACCATACTGGGGATTGATTCTTCCCTTCGTTATTTCCTTGACCTTAGCACATTTTTCACCTCTCCAAGTGACCTTAATTAACTCACTTAGATATTTATTGACCTTAGAAAACATCCTTTGATATTTCTTTGACCATTTGTGTCATATTTTGTCCGAAATTTCCCCAACGCATCCACTTGTTCTGAGAGAGAGAACTTTATTGCACTTGTCCCTTCTTTGTGCTTGTGTTGGAGAGAACTATCTTTGGTTCTATACCTACACTGATCTTATAAGATGCAAAAATTTGCATTCCTTTTCTTTTCTCTTTGATATGCTTTGGTCCAGCAAGTTTCCCTTGTGTCTCTAAGTTTGTCTTTATTTATGAAAAGTCAATACAACACTTGATTTTGTGTGAAATTAAGTGGATTTTCCTTTGGTTATTATTCAAAGGTTTCCATCAATTTCTTAACAATTTTTTTAATGTTTTTTCTTTCATTTTTGCAAAAAAAAATCCCCCTCAACTGCCGCCGTGGGGGCGGCGTTGAATTATGTATGAGTGTTAATCACCTTTGAGTGTCAATACCTTTATGATAATATATTGTTTCGTTCTTTCATTCTTCTTGTCAATTCAGGTTTGTATGCATAGATTGATTATTGAATTTGAAAAGTAACTTTTACATTACAGTTAAAGTGTATGTGGTTTCTTTTTGTTAGCGATCAAGTTGCATTCATATGTTTCTTTGCATTTGAAACATTAAAAGAAAAGAAAAGAAAAGAAAAATATTTGCATTGCATATAGGGCTTCGATTTTGATTGGGATAATGAAGTTGAGGAGATCAATTGTTGCATAACTTGTGTGTTGCATTATTGATTGATCTCTTCTTCCCCTACTTAGTTAGGCCTTTCATTGTTAAAAGGAAAATGAAAAGGAGATCAATTGTTGCATAACTTGTTTTTTGCATTATTGATTAATCTCTTCTTCACCTACTTAGTTAGGCCTTTCATTATTAAAAGGAAAATGAAAAGAGTTGTTTTTATGATATTAGTTGCATCATAGGTTTGTTCAAGTGACATCGAGTTTGAAGGCTTGAAATTGAAACATAATTCAAAATAAACTCTAAAATTTATTGAATCAATCTTAGGAACATTTGAAACTTAATGACACACATCTAGAGGTCTAGGCTAGATACACGTTCTGATGTCTTTAAATGTAGGAGCCATCATTTTTTGTCAATGTTACATTCTGGGGGTGATATCTCGTTCCACATACGTAAGTGTATAGGACTATTCTCCACATACCTTCAGTTATATCGGATGGTGCTCCATGCATGGTAAGTATATCACGAACGATTACTCATTAGACAACACTACTACAAACTGCACTTCCATGTACCTCTGGGTATATTCTGGAAGTCCCCACTAGGTTTTTATCCCACCATAGGTAACTGAGCCAGTTGCCTTATACACTGTGATACATCAAACACAACATTCAAGGAGATTTCCCGCCCGTATGTAAATCCTTGGTTTTTCAAGGTGGTATATTGCAGTTCACAACTTCTTGGTAAACCCTTTTGCCTAGTTGCCCCTTGTTTTGTTTTATTTTTGTCTTTAATTTCTAAAATCTATTGATTGACCATAAAATAACATCCTCACCATGGAACATATCCTTAGTAGATTTTAGGTTGAGACTATTGGCAACAGTTCCGGGGTCCACCAATCAAGGAACCCCCCATGATGTGAATCCTAGTCCTTTTCCTTATTTTGGAAATATTGGTGCTCCTTATATGGCAATGTTATCTCTTCCTAGATATACCATTGGGTTACTTGTTTGGTTGTTTTCAACCTTCTTAGCTCCAAAATTTTTGATTGCTCTTCAACTAGGTTCTCTACCTAGAGAACTGAGTCCCCCATCTAAAGAATATCACCCTTGAGTTGATCCTCACATCGACCCATTCCTTCTGCACTTGTTTGGTCTTCTTCCTCTTCTTCCTCTTCATCTGGTGAAAGCCTCAAACTTGGTAACCAAGTGGATAAGAAGAATAAGAAAGGAATATTAAGAAGAAAAAAATATAAGGAAAGGGGAAGCCAAGCATCCATTGCCACTGATGCAACTGATGTCCAGTACCTCTCCAATAAAGCATTAAAGTGAAATTCCCTTGCAAGCTTTGTAAGGCTAACCACCTTCTTAGAGATTGCTCTGGTATTCCACAAGCATTAGAAGTATGGTCCACACGACCTTGTCATCACCCCTTTTCATCTACCGTTGAAGATCTTGTTGATGATAAACCATCAACTTGTGATAGTAAGGTCCATGGGAAGAAAGGGAAAGTCTAGTTTCCGTATAATTTATGTGAAGGGAATCATCTTATTCAAATTTTTTCCTTATATGGATGAAGCCTAAAAGTGTTGGACAACCTTACAACTTGTCAACCTCATATTCCAACTGGTTATTGAAAGACTTCTCCCAATCCTCCACTATTTGATGAAGTGACTGATCAAAATATGAATCCAATCAATCCCAGTCTCTCTAAATGTGAATCCCATGAATCCATTGACCAACCATTGGTTGAGAAAATGGTTGACTTGATTCCACCTTATGTTGATCATACCTTTACTGTAGAGAGTGATTCTCATATTGCTCAGGTTCTTCTCGTTTCTTTAGGTTCCAATGAACTAGGGGGGATCATCTCGTTCCAAGGGCATAGGGGGACAATCCTCTCATTCCCATGACATAAGGGGGAAATCCTCTCGTTCCAACAACACATGGGAGTAGTTATCCCATTCCCATTGCAAAAGGGGGGAATTCTCCCATTCCCACAACCCGCCCTCCATTTAGTATGGTCACTTCCTTTGATTGGAGTCAACTGGCAGGATATCATCTTCCTCCTCACATTCTCTTCTAGTTCATAATAAAGTATTATAATATGGTTCTACTTGGCACAACCATATATGAAGGCACATCTATTCGTATAATGTCCTCAACTGCTTGGAAATCTTTCATTTCTCCACAACTCGTGCTTGTTACCCATAATTTGTTGGCCTTTAATAAAGGAACCCAACAACCATTAGGGATCCTTCGTTAATTTCCTATTGCTTTGGGATGAAATATTTTCCATATCAATGTGATGGTAGTCTAAGGCCATTTGGATTTTAATTTACTCCTTGGGAGTGACTATGTTTACGATATGGGAACTCTTGTCTCTTCACTCTTTCATGTGATATGTTTCCCACATGAAGGAAGAATCGTGACCATTGACCAGCTTTCGTTCGTTGGTCCTAATTTGACTCCCAATCAATCATATTCCTTAAATGGTCCTTATATGCAAGTGGCATCTCCCCTGCCACAAGTTAATCATGTGGAAACATGTTCCATCATTGCGTCAACTGATAATCTAGTAAGTGATGTAGTGCATCACGTACTAGGAGCACTGATGCCTGATGTTTCCCTTGGGTCCTTTGATATGTATCCCTTCTAAAGCATTATTCTCCAATTTAATGAGATATTCCTGGAAGCCATGGTCTTTGGGGAGCCATGATTAATATAACCAAAGGTCTCGAAGTAGAGTTCCTTTTCTTGTGTTAAGATCGTTAAAAATAAAACAAGGTGTCTTGGAGTAGAGTTCCTTTTCTTGTGTCAAGATCGTTAAAAAATGAAACAAGTTCCAATGAGCATAGTTCATTTTCTTGTGTCGAGTTCATTAAAAAATGAAACAAGGTCCCTTGAGCATAGTTATTTTCCTGTGTCATTCTTGTTAAAAAATGAAACAAATTCCCCTTCCAATTTGAATCTTTGATTAGATATCTTAAATTCCCAGTCGAGTATTTCACTTGTTCATGTAAATAAACCTTCATTCCATACACCTATTAGTAATAATTACTCTACTTAGGTTAATTAAATGAATTTTATGGGGCCATGTGCCTTGAATTGAGTCATTACACTGGGGGCACACAAACTTATTTCAAGCATAATTTTCCTTTTCTTCAAGCTTGTGTAGAAATGAAACCACTATCAAGCATAGTTTTTATCACGTTTCAAGCTTGTGTAAAAATGAAACCATCTTCAAGTAATCTTAAGCATAGTTTCCACTTGTTTAAATCTTGTGTAGAAATGAAACCATATTCATATTTTTCCTCTCATGATTTCTATTTTTGTTAGCCTCATTCTGCCAAATGGGCCTTTGTTTTTGCATTACATCGTCACCATATGCTTGGCCAATTGTAAACTTTCACTTGGTTGTTTTACCGTTTCCCAAGGAACTATTGTGATGAGTGGCCTTATTAGCCAACCTCTTGACCTTTATGTGTTTTAAGTAGTTTCATCATATCAAGAACCAATTACTACCCTTTATACCACTCGTTCCTCCAGGAGGAGTCCTCTTTCAACTCTTTTCAAACTCCCTAAAGGTGAAAATATTGTCAAGCACTTGTCTTTTCAAACTCGTTAAAGTAAATGAAAATATATATGCATGGTATAAATTAAACCCTTTTCCATTATGGTATAGAATATTTATGAAAAAGGAATACATTAGTCGAACATGGCTAAGAGGTTCTCTCCAGTATCATTTTCTACCTTTTCATACTCAAGAGACAATTTTACAAAAATGAACCTTTAGAGTTTTATTTTTTGCCTCTTTTTCAAACTCTCTAAATATGAAAAGGAAGCCGAGTTACACCTTCGATGAACTCATAAAATAATCAAACAACGATGGACTCATTGAACATGACGAGACTGAACCACTCCTTCTTAGGGTTTGTTAAAAATACTTAGAGGGATTCATCTGAAGGATGAACTTATAGATCAAGCATATGTTATCCTCCTCAAGATTGTTAAAAATAAAGAGGTATTGACCTGAAATGGTTGGGGAAATTGGGAAAACATGATGCTTAAACTATTAATGGTAGTGAGTCTCTCTTGAACATTACACTCTTTCACTTCATCTTTGTGATTGTCGGGTTTGGAAATATGATTGCCTCTTTGGTTCGTCACACCATATAAAAAGCCTCCATATTCGGTTTTGAGTCAATGTTTTCAATGCTATAAAGTGTCGTTGATATGTTCAACAAAATTCCTTTAGTTGATATATGCTAAGATACTCCTAAGCCTTCATTTTATGTTTGCCACTCCTAAATTAGATCTACATCAACATCATTCTATCTCAAATCTTGATACATGTTTCATGTCATTGATGAGGGATACATCAAGACCCTCTTGCGACGAGTCACTTCTTGTCAACATCATCTCATTATCTAGGAAGATGACTTATAAACTCCCCTTGGTACCTTGGAGATTGCATACATCAATGGCAAGTTTCCTTGCTCTCGGCGACAAGTCTGCATCATTGGCCTTCGATCGGAAGATTCTATGTGGTGTTCGAATTCAACTCATTTATTCACACCGCTTAGATTGTTCTATTTTACCTTGAGATCCATTAATATCACCATTGGTTTCTCTCACATATGCTAATAGATTACATCATTGGCCAGTAATTATATGGTGTCTACCATGTTCAAATTAAGATCATTAATTCACATGGTTAGACTTGTACATCGAGTGATCAAGTGAATGAGATAAAAGACCTCGAATCTAGTTCCATCCATCCAAACCACGATTTCAAGATTAATACAAAATTACGAATTATGATGGCTATGATCATTCAAACAATAATCCAAGCATAGGTCCACATTTTGTCATCAGTGGACTAGGTTGTATGATCATTGTACATGTAATATTGGAGCATGGGTATGCCTCCATCAACAATGATATCATGATGATAAAAATTGTATTGTAGCAGATGATGATCTCAACCATTTGTTCTTGATCTGAACTTTTCACAAGGTAAAACACTTCAATCCTCAATCATTGCTTATGACATTATGCTTTAGGGGAAATCTGTTACAGGCCATTTTTTCACATCAACCCAAAAGGCCTATAAGATGGATCAATAAATATCCATGAAAAAAATTTCATAATCCCTTCACAAACCCCTAAGAATAATTTTTCCAAAAAGTCTGTGTTTTTGGGATTAATTGCTTAAAAACATTATTTTTAGACCCAAAAATATTTCCACTCTTGGTCACCTATGTTCAATTCATGTTGCATGATTTCTCACCTACACTAATAAACCCATGTCTCTCCCTTCTACAGGTGCGCTAATTCTAGAAATCTAGGAAAAATAAAAAATATCTTTGAAGCTTCCTCTTCTAGAAGATTCCAAGGTGGTTTTAACTATATACGTTGGATAGAGAGCTTGAATTCCTAATTGATCCTACCTTGGGGACCTCAACTCTTATCTCTTGAGCTCATCCTCACATCATATGTGGATCTCAAGCCCATAATGGTAAATCCTAAACTACCACACTCATCCTATAAATTTAATGCCTCCCATAAGGTCTGGGTTGGTTTTTGGAGATTGCTAGCACCCTCATGTTGTTGCTTTGAACCTAAATGATTCATCACATTCATGAATTAGGGTTTATGTTGAGGGGTTCTTTCTGACAAGGAAGGAAAAATCAACTTAGGGAGACATCTACAAAGTGAGCTTCTATTTATGGTTGTAAACTCTCTCCTATATTTGTTAATACAAAAAGTATATTATTTCCCTATATTTTTTGTGTTATGTTTGCAATCATGTATCTCAATTGCATGTTGATTCATTGAATAGATATTTTATATTATGCTACTTGGATGTTGTGGACCCTTTTCTTGTTTTAGTCATTTGTGCAAGTTATAATTATGTCACTCAAAGCTAGAATTGGAGCTTACAAGTGAGTAAAGGAAGGCTTGCTATAGATTCGACGTAGGCTTATTTCCCATACTCTAATTCATCTAAGAAAAAAATCATTCTTTTTTCTTTCTATTGTTCTAGATTAAGCCAATAGATCTAGAGAATTTACCTTTTCCACAATCATGAAAATTCTACATAACAATTAAATACATGAGTGATGCACATCTACTATGTTCCTTTTATGGACTCTTTTAGGAAATACATTGACCATTCCATTTCCCATAATTTTGGAACATTGCATTATAGCGACTTAAATTTAATCCTTATTAGGTCGTCTAGATTTCTAGCTAGTCTTGTCTTTCCTATTATAAGATTGCTACATCCACTATTTATAAGTTGATTATCACTAAAATTTGCTTGACTAGAATTATAAATAATGAATAAGGGACCTCCATTGTTCTGAACATTGTTATAATAGTTTTCATTGCACCTTGTAATCACATCCTTCTTCTTCACATGTCCATGTTAATAATGGCATAACTTATTATAGTAAAAACACTTTGTCATACCTTTGCCTCAATATATATGTAGAAATTATGATGTAGATTTTCAACCACTCATGAAGTTTTAATCAAAATCATAAGACACAAACCTACTCTACTACTACTTGGAAATAAATTCACAATCTAGAATAATAATTTTAGACAAGAAATAAGAAATAACACACATACACACAATATTTTTCCTAGGGAAAGAAATCTGATAAAAACCCCAATGCATGCTCGCATTAATCTAATGAATAGAGATTGATTACAATTTCTTTGCTCAACTAAGCATAACCTACAAGAGAATAACCTATCTCTTCGCTCACTGAGAAGCTCTGACCCATAATTATTCAATTTATTCCTCTGCTTGAACCCATATTTCCTTGCACAAATCCTAAGAAATTAGGCCCCTATTATTTAGGAATTTCTCCAAAATGGATTGTGAAATTCCCAAGGTTGATCATTTGACTACATGCAACATTCGTACACTCAAGATTAGTCTACAATTGATGTTACACTACCTTGGAATCTCCACCACAGCTGGGGAACTTGAATTATTTGCATGCACTAGCTATGAGTTTATTTATCAGTTAACTAGATGATCAATGAGTTCAAATGAAGTCCCACTACACAACTAACCTTCCACTAGTTCCTCCAATTGTTAGAACTAGTTTAACTAAAAGCAACTTGAGATAACTGACATTGATTGCTACATATTAGAAATCACACATGCTTAACTGAAATCTAACTCCTCCAACTCGAATTTACTGAGCTAACTAAGTGACAAGAGCCATATCACCTTAATTAATTGCATCTAAGTTGACTACTAATGTGGAAATGCAAATTTTCTCAATTTAATCAAAGAAAAATCAAATTGAGAATTTCATACTGCATTTTTGAACACTCCCTCTCAACAAGAAAGGGATTATCAACCACCCCTATCCTGCAGCTATGGAACTCGAACTTCCCTCTTGACAAGGCCTTTATCAAAATTTTAGCATTTTGTTCATCTGTCAGAATGTATTGTAGAAATATTATTTTCCTCTACACACAATCTCATAAATGGTGATATCGAATATCTATATGCTTAGATTGATTTTGAAATACAGGATTCACAAATATCTTGATGCAACTATGATTATCATAGCAGATCACATTTGGATCCATCATCTAACCAAATAGTCCCACAAGTATCTTTCTCATCCAGATCATCTCACATGTTTCTTGACTTACAACCATGTCATATGCTTCTGCCGAGCTGAGTGCCACATATATTTGCTTCTTGTTGTACCAGGAAACATTTGTGGACCCAAAATTGAAAATTCCACCTGATGTACTCTTTCGGTATGATGGAATCCCTACCCAATCTTCATCTATGAAGCCACAAAACTTCACTCCCTCTATCCATTTGTACCATAATCCAAACTGGGTAGTGCCTCTAAGGTACCATAAAACATTCTTAGCTACCTTCCAAGATAATTTGGTTGGCCTAACCATAGCTTGGCTCAGCTAGTTGATGTATAGCACATATCTGGTCATGTGTTCACATGTGTTCATGTGAACCCAATAGATGCCGATAAATGGTAGCGTCCACTTCCTCACCTGAAGTGGCATCCTCCTTCCTCTAGTTGGTCGCTAGAGGTGTCTCCATGGGTTTGTAATTATCCATGCAGAATATTTGAAGTATCTCATTGGCATATTTTCCTTTAGAGACAAAAAATTCCCTGCCATACTTCCAAACCGAGGAGGTAGTGCATGAGACCCATGTCATTCATTTCAAATTCTCTTGCGAGCTCCTCCTTGTAAAATATGATTAGTTACTCATCAATAGTTAAAATAAAATCATCAACATATAATACAATAATAAGAAATTTACCTTCTACCAATATGTGATATAGGTTTTCATCAGATTCACTTTTGGTGAAGCCCAAAATAGTGAGATAGCTATCGATATTGGTGTACCAAGAACAAAGTGCTTGTTTAAGAAAGTACAATGCTCGCTTGAGTATGCACACATGAGACTCGCAATTGATTGTCTCAAAACATTATGGTTGGTTGATGTACACTTCCTCCTAAATAACCCCATTGAGAATTTTTTTTCTACATCCATCTGGTGGATCTTCCACCCCATCCGCACAACTAGAGCAAAAATTGATCTAATGGATAATTACCATGCTACAAGAGAAAATATCTCTTCATAGTCAATTCCCTTAATTATAGAGTACCCCTTGGCCACAAACCTGGCTTTATAATTCTATATTATTCCATTTGTTGCCCTATTAACCTTGAAGATCCATCTAAAACCTGCAACTGATTTTTCTACTAGTCTTGTGACCACTTCATAAACATTGTTATTTACAATGTACTTTTATTCCTCCACCATTTCATCAATCCACACATGTTGCTATATTTCTTCCTTGAAAGAGGATGGTTCAATCTCTATAAGCTCAATTATTAGAGAAATGTAGGCAACGTACTAATCAGGTGACCTTCTCTTCCTACACTGATTTGAAAGAGCTCCCACATTTTCCCTCACGTCCAACAATCAAATTCCCTGGTCCTTTTCCTGCCTTCTCTAGATGGCTCTACTTGAGTGGCTATGTCCACTCTCTACTCCTCAATTTATGGCTACTCCACAACTTCTTCAGGTTCTTCCTTTGGAGCTAAAATCTTCTCTTTTGGTGGGATCTCGAGCTCCCTCTCAAAAGAGTACCACATCAATTTCTCCTCCTTGAAATTTACATTCCTTCGCACAACTAATGTTCCAAGGGATGGCAAGTACACATGGTAGTTGTGATGAGTTTTTGTGTAACCCGTAAATACCCCAAACTCTGTTGTTGGCTTGATTTTTTTCCTTGATTCTTTAGATACATGGAAGTAAACAAAGGCTCCAAAAATCCTAAAGTGTGACACATCCAACTTTCTCCCCAAGAAAGCCTCCTCCAATGTAATCATGCCCAAAATTTGATGAGGACTTTGGTTCTGAAAATAGACTATTGTGTTGCATGCCTCTACCCGAACATGTAGTGATAGGCTTAAGTCATCCAACATAGCCCTTACATCTCCCACAATGCTATGTTTCTTTCTCTCAACAACCCCATTCTGTGATGGGTTATGGGGTACTATCAGCTGTAGTTGAATTCCTTCTTTCACACAAATTTTTTTGAATTCATTCGACACATACTCACCTCCATTATTGCTCATGAGAGCCTTCACTATCCTTTTAGTTTCTTTCTTAACCAGTGCCTTGAATTCTACAAACTTGGAGAATGTCTCATCTTTCTTCTGCATGAAGAAGATCCAACACTTCTGTGAGAAGTCATCAATAAAAATGACAAAATATTTGTGCATGGTAGTGGAGGCTGTCGAGAAATTTCCACAAACATCAAAGTGGATCCTTTTAAGGACCGCATGTGCTTTTTTTTCCTGATCATGGAATGTGGAATTTTGTGTACTTATCCAAGGTACATCCTTTGCATACATCCTATCGCACAACTTCTCCTTTGGGGAGGTCGGTGATTATTTTTTACATATTCTTTAGTGCACCATGATGGAAATGGCCAAGTATTTTGTGCCAAATTTTACTGATGTTGTATCTCTAATACCATGTGTTGGCATTATGGCACATGTTTGGAGCTATGGTACAGGTGTTGTCCTTGATGGCAACCTTCTTTAGTAATAGATCTCAGTTCAAGCACTCAGAAAGTAGAAAAAGACATATACGCAGGTTCATCTAGACGAAGGCACGTATACACGTGGGTTATACTTTACAAAAGCGCGTATATGTTGGTGATC